>JAYRBW010076139.1:0-24904 GCA_036023295.1 Invenusta paracnida | reverse complement strand
TGCTGAGCTGAGCTGACGATGTCTGCATAATACCCATAAATGCAATGCTGAGCTGAGCTGACGATGTCTGCATAATACCCATAAATGCAATGCTGAGCTGAGCTGACGATGTCTGCATAATATCCATAAATGCAATGCTGAGCTGACGATGTCTGCAGCATAATACAAAAAACGCAGTGTGTGGTTTTTTATCATTGTAGTGATGCAACTCATAAATCTGGAATTAAAAATCGTAACACGTTGGCATCCTTTTTAGAAATAGCGTTTTGCATGTCGTCATATTTTTATTCTATATTTTATTTAAAAGAATTGTGGATAAATACATTGTATATTTTTCTTAATGATTGATTAATGTTTGTGATATATTTATTGGATGTTATTGGTTAGATTTTTCTTTATTTTTTATACCAATTTATGTTTTCAACAAAATGAATGAAAATTTAAATTATAAACAAAATTACATCTAAAATGTGTTATAATACATATTTATTATTACAAATTACGTCTGATATATACAAAGACTATATACCTAATAGTTTAACCGCATTTATAATTGAAAAGTCCCATAATAGTTTTGCTTAAACTGAATTTTTCACAACGTAGCAATGTTGAAAATGCTGAAAAATGCCTCTAAAACTTTTATAAGATTATAGTTTCCATATCCTAAGAATAAATGTAATATGTATAATAATTGACAAACACTTTCAATGCATTTTGTTTAATTTTAAGTATATTTTAAAGATCACTTAACATAAGATTTCACTGAATATTTTTAAAGAGGAACTTACATTGGATAAACAAAATATCTATTATGGACCCCGACAAGATATGTACAAAAAAACTTAAACAGCGCTGAATTTTTTTTCCGATAACATTTGCATACGACTTACTTGTGTTCTAAAATACATTTTCACTTTGTATCCGCAATATATAATCACAGGGTCGACTGAGGGCTTCATTTACAAATGCCCCGTAGGCTGGAAAGATAGATCCGGATCCCTCTACTGCTACCAGTTCAATCCTGTCATCAACGCCAAGAACTGGACCTTCGCGGAAGTTTTCTGTGAGCGGCAGAACGCTGATCTTGTCTCCCTTGAATCCGTCATTGAAGTGGTGAGACCAATTTAGTCTTCTATCGATTGGGTGCTTGGAGATTTTATATGTGGTGATGGACATTTTTGAAAACATACACATAAATAATCGTAAGAATGACTCAACAATAAAAAACAGCATAGAAAAATTTAGCGAGCACAATGTCACTAGTTATGATAGAAAAGTATCGATATTTTATAGTGTGTACAAATATTTCTTAGATTTCTTAGATTTATTATTAACACAAACTTAATTTCAAACGTGAAATTTCAAAACGTAGTTTTATGCATATGTTACAGCTTATATTTTGTTCACTTTTGTATTTTTAATAATTTATTGGACACTTGCATATTTTGTTTATACGACAGGAATGGTTGAAAGTTCAGTTTGCGGAGTACTACAATCTGAACAGGAACACTTTGTGGTGGACTGGTCTCAAATATCGGGCCGATACTGCCGACTATATCTGGTCCGATGGAAACAAGCCAGACCCCAAATTATTGTAAGAGAGAATTTCTAAATTATTTTATTAATTTTCAAAAACAACTTTAAACGAAATTTACAACTAACTTACAATTTACAAACTAAACAGCAAAAGTTACAGCCTCAAATTTTGTTAAATGCTCTCAAAGCAGACACGAATCTTACTTCCTTTTCATCACATACATATATTGCTTTAATTAAGTCAACAGTGCCCATAAAAGACAAAACATTTTGTTGTAATACGTTTTGACATATAATATAAATCTTCAAATAACTAAACACAATTGTTAATAAATAAATAATTATTATTATTATCGTAATTATTTCTGATTTCAATAAAAAAATGTAAACCAAAATTAATAAAAATCACGAATTTCTCACTTCAAGATGAAAACATACGCATAAAACGATAGTAAGTTTTTTTTAAGTTCACCATGTGTTATCACCCGAAATTGCTTTTAGAGTAAATACTAATACTCTGGTAAACTACTCTACATTACGAGTAAAACAACATCCGATAAAATACAGACAAAATCCAAGAAAGTGAGATGAACGCAAAACATAACGTTGTGTTACTAAAATAGTACCAAAATATCCGTTTTCACTCTTCTAGAAAGAAATAAAATTCTAATCAAAATGAGATATCCAAGAACTTCATCTCATCCCGACATTATCGAGATACTAGCAGTGAAGTGTTCCGGATATTCTAGCAGTAACAGTTGTTTTATGATAGCTAATCGAATAACTGAGATAAGGTGAGTATTATGCGACCAGAAGTGATTTATCTCATCATGTACAGTATAGATTATAAGTTCCTACGTCCTCATAATGCACAGTATATCCTATAAGTTCCTACGTCCTCATCATGCACAGTATAGCCTATAAGTTCCTACGTCCTTATCATGTACAGTATAGATTATCAGTTCCTACGTCCTCATCATGCACAGTATATCCTATAAGTTCCTACGTCCTCATAATGCACAGTATATCCTATAAGTTCCTACGTCCTCATCATGCACAGTATATCCTATAAGTTCCTACGTCCTCATCATGCACAGTATAGCCTATAAGTTCCTACGTCCTCATCATGTACAGTATAGCCTATAAATTCCAACGACTAAATCTCGGTAACTATAAGCAACCGATCACCTTGACATTGTGGACACTTAGAAGCCATCACGGACTATTGGTCAGTTGTGACCGTTTTGTCATATATAATATCCCTAAGCAACTAACACGAAGTGAAATATTAGAATTTTTAATTTTAAAATATTTTATTAAATCTCAATACATGTTTATTGCAGAAAAACCCTTTTTAATAGGATAAATACGACGAATTTATGGCGATTTCATTGTTTCACTGTGTTGAAAAGAGTCTGTTGCCTGTTTTCTCTCTGGTTCCCAGTCCGGATATTTGCCACTATTGTTACCGATTTTGATAGACAGTTCTTATACGATATATCAATGATTCAATGCAGTCAGTCAATATAGACAATAATAGCGTTTGGCGTCTTCTCCTTTCCCATCTATCCAATACATTCAGGAATACGCTCTGGGATGGGGTCCCCAAAACCACACTCAGCTGTGCCAGTATCTTCTACAGCACTGGAAAGATCAAGAGTGCAGACTGCTCCAAGAAGTATCAGTTCGTCTGTAAACGGCGTCGTGGTAAGTCTCCTTTCCTTTCATTGCTTTCTAGCTCACTAATATGCCAAAATATGCATATTTTCTCGCTTTAGTTACCATACTTTTGTGCACGATAAACGTTCTTCGATAGCTTAGTGGCTAGAGTTTCTGGTTTTCATTTAAGCAACCCGACTTAACTTCTGACCGGAAACAATTGCAATTATGCCTTGATAGCCTTAATAACAAAACAGTATAACAACTAAAATGTAATAATAATCATTCTTTAAATAATTCTACATTCCGTTTAAAGGCCTGCATTAAATTCAATTGATATTTATAGCTACATTTATTTCCGTGAAAACATTTAAACATTTCATAAAGGGATTACATTAATGTATTGTTTGGAAAGTGCCTTAGTAAAATACAAGCAATAATTGTTAGTGTTTAGCAATTTGTAATAAATATCATAAAATATGCGTTAAACTATATTTGAATATATATTTGAAAAGTATTACATCTTAGTGAATAGACATTAATTACTATAATGTACAATAATGAAAGAACAAACATTTGCTATCCTAGTTAACAACGAAACATGTAGGTAATCAATTTTACAACATCAATATATAACGAGTTTAAACAAGTTCTAACTCTAAGCCTAACAAAATGGTGATTATATGATGTGTCGTTATTTGTTAAACAATTAATAAACTGGTAAGAAGCTAATATACACTATTATAGTTACCTATATGATGGAGTACCTATTGATGGAGTACCTAGGCTTAAAGTTCATTTTAACATTATAAGATATTACCACACTAGTATGTGTTTACTAAGACAGTTTACAGCCTAAAATTAAAATACCTGAATTATTGTACATCATGCTTACTGTTTATTAAGTTCACAGCTCACAGAAGATATGTATTACATGATTAGTAATGAGGCCAATTATCACTTGAGTATACACAAGCTGTATATTTCAGAGAATAATTTCGACCACTATACTGTAACACAAACTTCGATCACGTATGGACTTAAGTATATAATACGCCACGACATTCTGTTGTTTCTCGAACTTAATTAAAGCTAGAATTACAATTCTCATGTCTGTTATATAAACACACATAGACTCACAAATATATTGTTAGATATAACTTTGATTTACCTACAGCTTTGGCATAGGTGCAGATAATTGTGTTCGATTGTAATACTATTTAGTAATAATAAATTTAAACAGCTACGTAACAATTGGTAAAACGATTAATTCTAAAAGATAACATTTTTTTGAAAAACCACACAAAAGCAATCGTGTGTAAATATTTAAAAGGTATTTGATTGATAATTTCCATAAATATTTCCAGCAAAATTTGGAAAATAAGAAGATCAGAATTTTCATGTTTCTGTAGTTATAAAGGAAAAAATATTACATTTAAGTCAATGAATTAAAATAATGATTATCAATGATATGCTGTATACAGTATGCATATATTTTACTTTAGAAATTCTATTAATTTTTAATTTTAACAATTCATCATGCCTTATATAAAATTATGATAAAATTGTTGGTGCTTATATTTAGAGAAAGTGATTTTCTTCATTGTTACTTTATTAAGCATTTACTCTTACCATTGGAACAAAACGAGTTAAGAACATAGCATAAAGCAGAAGTGTAGATCCTGCTACAATATAATTAATCAATGCAAACATGGTTTGTTTTTATTCCTATTTTTAATTTCAATGTTTTATCTCTTCTTCATTTCCAGAATTATTATTTTATTTTAGTATTACTCTTGTTGTCATACTTAAAGTCTCCCATCTCATATTTGTATCATTCCTTTTTCAATCAATGTTATCAACTATAATGTGTAGGATTTAAAAATACAGGTATTTATTAAGAATCTATGAAAAGTTCAAGTAAATTCTTTATGACTAGCTACAGATTTTAAAAATATATTTCTAACCAACCTTGCACATTCTTGAATAATTAAAATTTCATTAAAAATAATATGTTTCATGTAGGTATGCTTACTCCATTAACATCGTCATTAAAAATAATAATAAGTTGTAAAAGTTCAAATTCCTCAACATTTCAGGTAATAATAATTTAGGAATTTTATCATTCATACTTTAATGCCTGACGCGTTTTTCTTTTTATGTGATTTAATCAGTGAGATTCAAAATATCGATCCGAGGTCCTCACGATTTCAGGGCGAACACTATATCCGCGCTTGACCACCGGAGCTTAATCGGTTGTCAAGGAAGACTTTCTAGTCATGAAGACAAATCCGTATCGCACGAACTAAATACTAAATACATGGTGATCTCAGTCATTCAAGGGAGGCACATGCTGTCGTAGCTAAACATCACGTGGAATTGATTTATCCTTAATCCTAGTAATATAGTTAATAAAGCTTGAATAATATTTTAAACACTCGAAATCATTTTCGTTTCTTCATATTTCCTTGTATATTTATTCATATATATATATATTTATATAATAAATTATAGATAAATCAAACTTGTGGCCGACAAATTGGATGTGTCCAAATTGTGAGAGATATTTTGCAATAATCAGATGTTAATGACTTCAACCGCTTTCCTCTTCAGATATCCCGGTGCCCTGTGACAGAGAGGGTAACTGGGAACACCATGACAACCACTGCTACAAGGTCATCACCGACGCTAAGGAAACTTGGCAAGATGCCAGGTATGTCTGCCAGTATCTTAATACATGTTAATAGAAATACAATCGAACACATTTAAAAAACGAAGTATTTTTAATTATGATACGGCTCACTTAACGGTTAAAATACATTCATGACATCATTGTACATTATTGATTTATATTCTCTAATATCATTTCTTCTTTACGAAACCAGTATAGAACAATATCTCGTATTATATATAATTAAATATTTTCATTCCCATAATTTTGACCCTAAAATGTTTTACCTTGGTGAAACATCTATGTTGACTTCTCGATTTAACAAAATTCAATTACTTTAAATCAGTATTTCTTGACTGAGCTTCCTTCAATAATTTTCTTCAAAAACACTTTTTATATTTTAGTATGTATGTTTCATTAAACAATTGATTACACTAGGCGCAAATATTGGCAACAAATTTATGCTACACGTTTTCTATAGAAATTATTTTCTATTGTAATTTTGCACTAATAGTGTTTATTACTTAAAAATAACATTTTTAATCTAACTAGCGATGTAACAATAGGATAAATCAATTGTCTGAGTGCAATGAGATGTAAATCAATTCATTGGACACAAAAGCAATTTGCAGAATCTTCTACATAAACTCTTATGAACAGATTGTGTTGGTATACCAGCTATGTATATACTTTTTAAATATTTATTAGTTTAATTCAATGAAATAGAACTATAAATTCCTGTTATATAGAAAGAAAGTTTTGTTTAAAGAGTAAAACTACCATGGATTTTTACTCAGGAATAAAGAACCTCTTTCAATATTTGATTGATAGGTACACACTAAATAATCTCACGGCAAACTTACCAAATGTGGCGTCATCCTTATGAGATGCCGTCATTTCGATTTAGGAATGACACCACATTTTAAAAATGAATTTAGAATGACGGTAGATAAATATTTTTATATTACTTCAAATCTGGCGTAATTCTTATTTTGGTATATGCCGTCATCTTTTTCTGATGATAATTTATTTTTAAATCTGGCGTAATTCTCAAACGTAAAGAATCGTATTTTAGCCGTATAGTTCTTTAAAAGCAACCAATGTTTAGCCACGACATCAGTTTCTCTTTAATGACTCAGATCACATGAGTTAACAATAAATTAATCTGCTGAATAATAATAATTAAAGAATTTGGTTAATCGCTGCATACTCAGAATGCACACTCCGCTTACTATATATTAGACTACGTTTACTTTTATTCTTTATTCGTATTACACGAACTATATTTGAATAAATGTATTCATTATTCTTATATTGTTCGTGTGAAACGGACTTGCCGTATAATGGCTTTCTGAGGCTAGAAAGTCTTTCTTGACAATCGACCGAGCTCCGGTGGTCAAGCGGCTGTATAGTGTTCGCACTGTAATCTCGAGGATCCCGGTTCCATACTTGGTTTGTCACGGATGAGATCCATGAAAGAGCGAAACGCGCGTCTGGCATTTGAGTACGTGGCGATTGGGCAAAACTCTATCGTTATTTGTATAATAGTTTGCCAATTTTTTCTTTATCTGAATTTCTCGATGCTTTGACGCCAGATCCCCAAATCTCCATCCAACTGAGTACAACACAAACCGAGGTCTCAACTGGCCCCGATACAATATCCCCAAAGAGACACCTGCCAAGCCACCAAACTTCGAACGAGCGGGAGAGGGTGTCGGGAAGGATCCTGATCGCGAGGACCGAAGCCGAGAGCACCTCATCTTCGACCTCAATCCTCGAGTGGGCCGGAACCTGAGGCGACACCAGTGCCTCTTCTGGTGGCAACATCTTGAGCATCTGGACAAGCTCTTGCGTAGTGGTAAGTTAACTTTTATATATGTAATGTTTTATCCGTCATATTATCTATGTTATACAGAAGTGTGTGACTCATAATAAAAAAAGAAAAAAAACAATACATGAAAAGGCAGAAATAAGGATTTATTCAAAGTTTGTCTTCTTACTTTGAAGATCTATGTGGACTCAAGGAATTATTGTTTTGGTTAAACTTTAATTGTTCCTTTTTTTTCAGTACTACAAATCGTAGTTTTTTTCTTCTTAATTGACAACCGCATTAATAGAAGGTAACATTATGAGAACGTAAAATTAAAAAAACGACAAAAATAGCACACTGTAAGATATTGTTTAATTTGTATTTTATTAATTGGAAACATACCTTCAAAAGAAAATTATAATTGATTGCCTTCTGTGATAATCAATTAATGAAATCATTTATTGAATTGATTACAGTCTAGCCATTTATTTAAATGTCAAATTAAACACATTTAAAAATATTATTATACATTATTACTCGAGTAAATGACTACAAAATAGAGATAAATAACCCAAGTTTCTGTTTGCTATGGATAATTATATAAGATTCAAATCTGTTTTTCATAGCAGACTCCTTTTGCAAATTGGTAAGAAGCATGTACATTATGGGTGTACAAATTTTCTTTAATAAATCATTAATAGGTATATTGATTATTAATTCACACAGTTTTTATTTTAAGAAAATTTGTCAATTTGAGATTTTTAAACTTATGCATTTAGAAAATGGTAACGAAAATGGTAAGAAAATAAAAAAAGTGAGAAACATAATTAGAATTAAAATATATTTATACAGATATTCGCTTGTCCTCGCGGACTGCTTATTGTCCTGTGAGGTGCACTTATCGGTTGAATCTTAACTTTATGTAATAGTCGTTATAATTCAAATTTAAAATTCTGTTTCTCGCTTTTTTGTTTTCTCTGAAGACACACTGAAATATTAGGCACCTTAAATGTTCAGATTTTTGGCTTCTGCTATTTTCCATTCATTTAGAACACAAACAATATAATGAAGGTTTTGTTTTTAAAAATATTTGGCATTCATTAAATTGCTGCTAATAATTAATACTGTAAACATATTCCATCATCCAATCATTGTGTTATAATATTACTATAATTTATCATTATGTATTCATGCAAACTGTACTCATAAAAAGTTGCACTAATAAAAATTACACTTATTTTTCTTTTATTAAAAAAAATAACTTTACTTAAAAAATGCACAGGAAGGTTGTTCCATCCACAAATCTCTTTTTGGACATAGTTTATACATTATTTACAGCAACCCTATTCTCTTCTTATTTGACTCCAAAGAAAGAAGGGACATACTATGCGCATTATTGGGTTAGGGAACCATCATTTTGGACATTAGGCATACAATTCAAGATAGAAATCTATTTCCTCTCATTTTGGCGTGCTCTTCTTTTCTTCCTTTCTTTTAAAATTTCTTGAAATCTTAAGTATATCTAGGTAAAATATAACAATAACATCTTGTACACTGGTACAGACAGCGGGCAGATGCGCCTCAATGTAAGAAAATGCTGCTGGGAATCTGTAACTATAAATATTACTTAGGGATATGTGATCATATATGTATATATCCTTGAAAATATATACCTCAATCATCCCTTCTATGCACATCTGAAATCAATATAACCACTTAATAACTCAGTTCTGGTTGATTCTTCCCACAGCCTAGGCACCTACTATTCACACAGAGGATGATTCACTGTATATATACGTTTCAAAAATGCGAAGCACGTTCCGAAAAATATTAATTTATAAATTATGTTAATAAATTATTTTTAAATAAAATAGTAACAAACATTATGAGCAAGTTTATTATTAAGGGTCTTAAAATATTTGATAGAATCATTTGTAATGTCTTGAATATTGGTTTTTATTCTGAATAATTATTGATCTATTATAATAGTTCAATGCCCAATAAACATAACAAGGTGAAAGAATAGAATAAGAATAATAATAATTTAGGGCAATTAAATAAAGGCGGTTACAAATCCAAAACATGAAAACACACAAAATGCACACATTACATAGTCTACGGAACTCAAATACTCTCATTAACGAACACACTATATCGTTATTATACGAATTATATTTTATTTAAAGCACGTTAGTGAACTGATGTTATTGATTATATGTTTCTGAAATATTGATTATAATTATTGTTATGCAGACAAATACCGATACTGTACATATTTCATGTGTGATATAAATAAAAATAAAAATAAATGTCAATTGTAATTAAATGTTATTATTCTTTACAACGACATTTCTACTGCAATTTGAAACTTAGAGAAGTTAACACATTATGGAATAAAGCGGTACTTTTGTCGTAAATATTTGTCATTATTACGGTGACAAAAGTATGAACAGTTTGTTTATAGTATAAATTAAAACAAATTTAATACGAATCTATAATTGTCACTCTTACTCTTCTTCTGTTGGCCTAGTTTTTGAAATTACTCTAAAATTTTACCCCCAAAAGGTTGGAACAAAGTTTTTGAAGCAAGAATTGACCTGTTTCTAGCTTTTTAAAAAGATTTCCTCCTATTTTTCACTAAAAGATATCATTTCCAAATAGCTCAAATTATCGGTGGCCTACAAATTTTAGTGTATAGAATTTTGATGATCATGGATAATGCTCAATAATGTTCTATAATGCTCCATAATGTTCCATAATATTCCATAATGTTTTGGTTTTAATTTTAATTTTAATTTTCAAATTCTTTTTACGTAATATTTTTCATACTCCTGATTATAGAATAAGAATTGTATATGTCTATTAATTCTTACATATTGAAAGAGAAGAAATGCGACTTAATAATAATGTTTTTCATTTTTTACTTTAGTTGGGAAAGTAAAATAAAACTTACACATGTGTGATAATACTATGTGATGTTAACAAAATAGTGTTATAATAAGTGTGGAGAGAATATTTCAGGTGAATTAGAAAGAAAATGTTATTGTTGACGTACTGGTTCTATTGATTATACATTTTCACAGACATTTCATTCGGAAGTGTGATTATGTCATATTGAACTTCGATTGTCCCATTCGGATATGAAAAACTTATATAATAATAATAACATATAATAATAATTATAACCAATATATAAGAATAATCGTAGTAGATAAAAGAGAATCATGCCTTTAGAAGATAATATTAAAAATATCAGTAATGTTCATGTATGTGAATTGATTTTGGACGTCGTTTATATATTGCCTGTTATATCGTAAACATATTCATTTTATAAATTTTGTCAACATTTTGATGTCAATTGAGAATTACATTTTCATTTATTTTACAGTACATTATACAAACATACTCATATATTTATACTTGTTAGAGTTATCAGCAAATTTTATTACATATATGTGACACTTAAATGTATATAACAAAGTACTTACTAAAATCTTGGATTTTTTTAAATGTTTTAATTTCGAATATACTGGTGCTGGATTTTGGCGAAACAATCTCGAATATATGTTTAATAATTCTTTTTGTTATACTCGAGGGAAATAATAACTGCACAATAAAATAAAAAAGGCATATTTATTAACAAGTATTTTACGTAACCTCTTAGGTATTTAAGTCACATGAATTAGAAAAGCATTAATAAATAATATTCTTTATATATGTAGTATTAAATATATTTGAGGTTGTTACGAAGCCGTACCACTGAAATATGCATATATATAAAATGATAAACCACTAAAATGGTATGCTTGACTGCTTTGACACACATGTAAATTTATATAGACTAAAGAAATTTATATTTATTTTATTCTTTAAGGTATTTATTCTAACGTATTGTATTTAAAAAATCATTAAAATATATAATTTAATCCAAGAAGAAAACGTTTTTTTCCCTGAATTAATAAAATAGAATAAAATTAAAAATATAAAGCAAATAAAATTAAAGGCTAAAGAGAATAATAAATTTGGAATAGATTTTTGTTAGTTTCTAAATTTTGAAGCATTCAAACCTTAAGCTAGTACATATAAAAAACCAGTTCTAGATAACGATTACTATTACACGATATATTTATAAAACAATACTATATATTAGTGTAAATATTATATATTGTGAAATATTAAACTAATCACTAATTTATTTGATCTTATATGTTTATACATTTAAGGTGCAATTTGAGAATAGCTTCCAATACCATAATGAATTTCTGTCTAAGAATTGTGTACCTTTGATTTGAATTTTGACTTTTCAATTCTATTAAAATGTGTTTCGGAATGCAGTTGAAAGCATACAGACACCAAAATATATTAAATTGTTTTTATATATTAATTATATACGATATAATATACATAGTATTAAAGTATTCCACCTCTCCATTAACAGGCATTTGACTTTTATTATTAATAATTGTTTAAAATCTAATGGTAATAAAACAAAATTTTTAATTTAGCGTAACTGTATTCTCCATTTCACAAAAAAGCAGTAGTCCGCTTTTTAATTTTTTGTTACTCTTTTGTATTAATTTAATTGAATGAATTTTCTAGAAATAGTTAAAATTAAAAAATTAAAATGTGTAATTCTTGTAGTTTTAAGACTGAAATTTAGTTTATTGTCAAGGTTGAAGTAATATTCAAATAACTTTAAGTTTACTATGTCAGCTATGGATTCTTCTTTAAAAAATATTGCTTTACGAAAATCTTTCAAAATGAAACTTTATATGTAAATAAAAGTTATGTCTACGAGTATCACTACTCATCTGCGAGATCTGTAAATTCACATTTAACCAAATAAAGTAAACATCTTTTTCGCTTGAAAAAAAGAAGTGGAGTTGTAGGGAAAATAGAACGAACAGTTTTTTTGTGTGTCTAGTGAAGTAATTACCCCACACACGGGGAGGTACATAAAATATAATTGCTTTAATTTCGGAAGGAATTAGTTCCAAGCTAAGACAAGGCCTTGGTCGCTTTATTCATTGAGAAAGGTTTTTTAGCCTATAACATTCCATTTTCTCTTTTATCCCCGTGCGAATATGAAGTGTATTTCTCTTCTCTCTCTAGGAATCATCATCATCATCATCATCAACGCGCATCAAATACAATATTATCGGAAGACAGCAAACTTGCACAGAATAAATTTGTTTAATCAGTCAGCTATCTCCGTAAGGAGAAGTCTGTGTATAATGTAGTTTTTCGAAGAACAAGTAGCAGGAGGCTGAAATGGTACAAAAGCTGGCAGACTTTCTTAAAGTGAAGCGGAACATTGGGCTTACCTCGGGGAAGGAGGATGGAAGGATGGATCAGGAATTCCAATTGCGTCCGGGTGCGACCTTTGACGCGGGAATAAATCCACTTTCTCTTAAATGCAAACTTGAGCTGCAATGCTCAGTTGCTCTGCTTCTTCTTCTTCTTTCTTCTAAACGAAACTCAATCTTCCCTGGAACGGGTTCCTATAGACGGTCCCCTGGGATAACTAGGATGATATGAAAGAATGAGGGGGAGAGACGATGAGTTCAGGCAAGCTCGTTGGACTGCTTTGAAAGTTTGGAAATTTACCAGAGGCTGCGAATGCGAGAATGGAGCCGCGGAGGCAAGCAGTCGAAAAGCAACTGCGGTATTCTAGACGGATATCAGAGTCCGATGGACGCTTTTTGACTTCGTATTCGCCTCTTAGATTGGAAATGGTAGTACTGCATATAACCCTGGGGCAGCTGTGTGCAATATACATAGGATATTTTGGGGAATGTATATAGAATATATGTACAATGTATGTACTATGTTGGTCCATCTAGCTTCAACTGTGTCGAACATTGCCTCTAATTAATTGCAAATAAATGAACAGGGTCTATTAGTTTTCGAATATATGTAAATGTCTGTAGAACTTAATATCACTATCGAGAAGTAAGCCGTTGGAAGATGAGACCGGGTTTAGAATGAGTATATATTTCTGGTGTGATGTATGAGGCAAAACTTGAGTCTTACAGGAAAACATATACAGAAATATTTGTAATAATAAATTTCAATTTATAAATAATGCTCGTATATTATGCACGTTTTGTTACTGATATTTATTTAATATTATTATCATTTCCATATCATGAAATATATTTACATCTGTAATGAATACTTAAAAACATAATATGCAGATGTACTCTGAAAAATGAATGCTTTAAAATTTATATATACAAAAAAAATCTATTTTAAAAACGATACAAGCAATAGGATCATATACATGTATGTACTTTAAGTCATACAAATGACAGTATGTAAATTATTTGTTTGAATAACTATAATTATATATTTTCAGAATTGACAACGTATGTATAACATATTTTCAATAAGAAATGGGTAGTATACTGTACTGGTAGTATGTATATATGCATTTATTTTTCTTATAGGGAGCATATTGATAAAATTAAATTATGTTTATCATGAAAACCTCAGAGCTGCTCTGTTATAAAAATTGTATGCCAATTATAATAAATGCGGAAATTATAAAGATGGTAGAACGTTAATTACTATGTTCCAAGATAAAGAATCACATATCTTGTTTCAATCTTACAATGAAACTTTAACCAGTGAAGGAAGCTGTTTGTACAAAGGAAAATAAATATTTGCGTGCTCCGATAAGTATTTATTATGGATATATTTTGTATATATTACTCTCGGACAAGGTAATTTCAAAACATTTATTTATAATTTAATAGCAATAAAGAGAAGGATCAGAATTTGTCTTGATAATAGTTTGTCATAACAGTGTAAGATATAAAGTAATTTCATAATGTTAACACAAATAAATTATTGCTTTTAAAATAGAATAGATATCATTTTATTTCCTAACTCATTCTGAAAACATTGTCCATTAATCAAAGGATATAATATATTGCAGTATTCCTGTAAACTTGTTTTCGGATATTCACTGCACCTTATACCATTTATCACAATTTTAATATGCTGTGTTATTAATATATCAATTGTAAACAAATGTGTCCGTTTTTTGTGTATATTTATTAAGTTATTTTACTTCTAATAAACGGAAGTTGATTAAATATATAAAAAATATATTGAGGAATTACTGTTAGTTAACTCATATTCATTGAATAAATTGATACCTGTGTAAAAAGGTAGTAAATAACATACGCATAATATTTTACGAAAAAAATTGTTTTCTTTTTATGAATAATATGCATAAAGGCTAATTATGTAGAATACTCACAATTCAAAAATAATTTTGCCTTATGTACATATATATATAGGTACATTTCAATATTTCAATATTTCCTTTTTTACAGGTTACGTAGGCAACTTTAAATTCATTAATTATTCTTTTGGACCAGGTGTAATCTTATGTCATTCTCAGGTGGTAGACTTGTATATATTCTGTTCTCAATTGTTAAAATTGATTTTAATCTGTTTTTCTCACTTCGTTTCATATTAATAGTTTTACAATCTGAAATAGTTCAAAATAATAAGAAAATACTGTAATATAGGTCAGTCGCTACGCTTATTTATTTAAAGTAATGAAACATGGAAATTCACAAAAAGAAATTTATGAATATTTTAAAATATGTTTTTACTATTTTATTAATATTTGGAAGATTAATTTTTGAACAAGAAGAGATATTTAAAATTAATGATAAATTTTGAAAGCCAATACAAAATTATGTAAACAAATATTAAACAAAGAGTTTTAACACTTTAATTCTAAGGAAATATTTCTAAAGTATTTAGAAATCAAATTCAGATTTTTGGCTATACCCATTATTGCAAATTTAAAACAAAGTTATGCATTAGAGCATTTTGTTGAGTATATAACAAAAAGAAATTCATCACGATGTTTTGAGCGTATGTAACAAGTAATAAATATAAGACACTAGTACAGGTATTAAATATGAAAAGAAGCGAATTACTTTATTATTTAGAAATCATTTATACTGTTTATCTTTTTGAAATAATAATACTACTTTCATGACTAGTTTCATAGTGTCATTTATAACAATTTAAAAATACGAATTATGAAATTACAATTTATTTATATTAAATTTCATTTTATATTCCAGTTAATATAATTAATAAATTTCGATACATACAATAGAGAAATTAACTACATCCATCCATCTAGAAAGATACATGTATTTTATTTCCTTTTTGTGTACGTGTATACTGTGCAAGTATAAACAATGAAACGTCAAATTTGACATACTACTATCAATATTACAAGTGCATGTAAATGTAAAGCTTTATCATTTCTCATCATATTGTAAAATAAACAATACGTTTGAAGCCATGTTTATACTTCTATAATTGAAACGTTTCCGACCAAGTGACCACTTTCTTCCGCTTCTTCATTGCTTTTCTTTTCACCGCATCCTTAATTCTTAAATATCAGAAAAAAATAAAGTTAAAATAAACATTTATTACAACGATAGATACATATGGACAATATAGGGTGTTTCATGCATTATTTTGAAAATAATCATAACTATATCTATTTATGTATAAAGACAGATTATAGTCATAATCGAAGAAAAATGATATTATGTACACATATATATCCACTTTTTACATTGTTATGACGTGCCTGGATGGAAAGAAGATTTCTTTGATTTTAAGAAAACAAACAGCTGCCAAAATTCGCAGGAGAAATCTATATGCCCCTTCATATGCCACATGAATAAGCGCTTTATTTTTCAAACACTGACTTACTGAATTATCATTAAAAAATATACAATAGGTATAATATTGGCAACTATAGATGTCAATATTTTTCTTTTACAATGAGTTATGTATTATTTGAAAACGTAACTTACCTAAAAATATCATAAAAATATTGTTAAATTTAGTGAGTAGTATGGATTGATATTTAGCGAAGTTTGGACAAATTATGTAAATATTTTCATAGAATAAAGTTAAACAAATGTTTACATGTTTTAAAGCTGGAATATACATTTATGATTTATTTGCAGTACAAAGTGTATATCGTTTATCAAAGAAAAAAGTTTGACTAATTCATATGTTTAAATAATCATTAATAGATTTTCAATAAAGTGTTTTTTGTTTCTATATCAGATGAATTTTTTTTGTGGTAATAAAGTATGAAAGAAATATCATTCTAGCATTCATTTGATATTACTTGAAGCGATATATATTTTTAATTAAGACGTAAAATATAATAGATATAATATATAAATTGACTTGTATATTTTTTACGCACAATCTTGATATACATATTTCAAATATTTAAATGCGCATGTATTTCATGATACTTAACAACATTTTAGTCACAAAATCATGATAAAATTTTTAAAAATATATTCTTCTAGATTAAATTTATATATTGGATAATTATTTTTTCAGAACTGATGTGTTATTCTTATTAAAGTAGCAGATTACATTCGGATTATATGCGTATGAAACTCCCATTTTGCTGGGAAGTAGTGTACACTTTCTTTGGTGATATTCGGATTGAAATTCAACACCCGAATCCTTAGAATTGATTACTTCAATTAATGTAATGTGCAGATTCTGTCAGTGTGTGAAATATATCCATAAAATGTCCAGTTATTTTATGAGTATTATGAACAAATATAATTTTGACTTATTTTTCCTCACGGAACTTTACAAAGTAATCTGAACAAAAACTAATTATTAAAATAATTAAATAACTAAATAATTAATGTTGCTACTTATTAAAAGAAATCATTAACGTGTCTCTGTAAAAATAAAGTAGGCTGTTTTCTGCAGCGAGTGAAGTGACTTGAAAATTGACACATATCATAAAACAAGTATTTATAAACATAATATTAATTTATCGTTCACAAACATATTTTACATTTGAGCTCGTAACTGCAGTGTTTGAAATTAGCTATATATATTAAAATCATATATATTATACATTTATATAATAATTTAATACCATTACATACTATAAATAATAAATAGAGTTTTGTACTTTTTTTAAATATGAAGAAACATAATTTTCAACAAAGTCCGCAGCTTCCCTTTGAATTCAAGAAAAAGAAATAATAATTAAAAAGGGTAATTTTAGATATTAATTAGCGAATTTTCTAATACACTGTAATAAATCCTTATATGTAGGTCGGTATGGAAATGGGAAATAACCAAGGAACCCTGGAGCTAACAATTGAATCTGAATTCAATAGGCTGCACTGGAGGACACTCAAGATTTTTGACAGTTAATTTTCTGTTTTGTTTTTATCTCAGAGGCAGGTATATCAACTAAAATAATATGGCACAATGCAACAGTAGGATAGTAAAGAGAAGGTTATATTGCTCCCAGCATAGAGAAAGTAGTAAAAGTTTATGGGTCGTCTTTTATGCCAACTATGGGACACACTCAAGTTCTAGTCAACAGAAACTAGAAAATAATGCTTGAGGAAGCTAAAGTTGTTTTTTGTGTAGCAGAGGAAAGGAATTCTGGAGGATGTATTTATGAAAGCTGACAAAGAAGCTATCATCACAACCTTGTAACATTCTCTGCAACACGTTTGCTTCACTAAAGAGAAACTGTTTGTGACACCTATGGAGCATATTCATTTTATGAATTAGTTGCTGAAAAGAATATTGTTAGCTCGGGTAAACAAATAACGAACACAAACTAGTTTTTGTTCTTTGGGAAGTGATAACACTCCTTATGGTTCAATTCTTTTCCCTCCTATCTAGTCCTTAATGTTTTGCCTGTATGTTAGACAAAAAATCCTCTCAAACTTATTATATTCATTTATCTACGTATATGTAGATTATTTATTTATTATAATATATTAATTATTGCAATTATATAGATACTACTTTTTCCTCGAAATGCCTTTCCGGTTTTATTCGTAATAATTTAAATTTGTTTTTGACACTGTTTTAAAGGAAACTTCAAGGCAATTACAAATTTCAAATGATTCGCTAAATGAATATCAAACTTATTCTTATTATCTCATTAGTTGGTTCTAAGATAGTTTTTATAAATATTATATCGTTATTATTAGATAATATTAAGCTAACAATTCGATTCTCCGACCAGGAACCGAACCCGGGCCGCCTGGGTGAGAGCAAGGAATCTAGGAATTCGCTAAACAAATAACATAAATAACGCCCAATTGATATATATATATATAGTGTGATAATTTATTATTCATATATGTGTGTGTAGGTGTGTATACTATACTATACTATACTATACTATACTATACTATACTATACTATACTATACTATACTATACTATTATATACTATACTATACTGTATTATACTATACTGTTCTATACTTACTATATACTTTTATATTGTCTAAAGCTGGGGGTACAAGTTTTGAATAATTCACGTGCGTTATGAGCTATTTTTAATATAATTAATACCTCTTTATACGATTTTTTACAGAACACAGGGATTGCATGGGCTTCCATAAAAATACAAATAAATTAAGACACATTCTTTTTTAATTATTAAAGTTATCATTAATATCTTGGCATATACCTAACCAGATTAATTTTCAATTAATTTATAAATTATAGATAACATTGGAGATTGAGGTTTTTTGAGAAGTACCATATTTTAATAATCGAACATAAAATAATAATAATCAAAAAAGTAAATATAAACATCTTAACCATTATACCAACGCTTATCTACACCATAAAAATGACGTTAAATAGTAATGTTGTTTGTAATAATATCAATATATTAATCATTAAAATATTTCGGGGTAAATTCTAACAAAGAACAGGAATACTAAATCAACTCATATTATTAGGATTGATAAATTATAATTTTTTATAAATTTCATAGTTGTGTTTTATTTCATACTGATTTGAAAAAATATATATTTCAATTTTTTTCAGACATTAAATTAAGGATAAGCAAAGTAATTATAATATAGTTATCGTTAATATTTTTAATTCATTTAATAAAAAAATATATAAACACGGTATTTAAAAAAATTATAATCGGCTAATGTCTCATTGGCCAATATCTGATGAACAGATTTCCTATACAATCAATATCGGCATTGCTAAGTTTAGATATGCATATATTGAGTGTTGATTCATTCTGGAAAGATTCTAAATATACTATTGTAATATTATTTCACATTCACAAAATACTATTTTTACAACTGACAAAATTACATTACAAATAAAGAAAGTTAAACAAATTTATGGTAATTAAAAATGCGTACGAACTATGATTATAAAAAGTTATCATTGTAGGTATACGCAATAATTTAACGACAGATACTTACATAATATTATATTTGTAGCATTTTATTTTTTGAGAGTTTATTAGCATTTTTTCAAATATGAAAAGAACAAATAGCATTTAAATTTTTCTATTCTCTGTTTGTAATATTAAAATTAATGACAAATTTATACTTCGACGAAATCTTCTAATAGAAGTTCAGATTGAGATAAGTAAATGAGATTAAGTAAATTGAGATAAAAACAAATAATAAAAATCACCTTTTTAGAACATATAGTATTTGATTAATCAGTCCCTCAAGTGAACTAAATGCGTCTTTTCTCCTCTCAACCAATCATAACAGACCAGGGCTGCGTGGATAGGCCCATCTACCGTGGCAAAGGGAATTCCTCTCCTCGTCCGGGCTACTCCAGTCGAGGTCGAGCCGGTGTATCCAACTGCGAGAAGAGCCAAAGTCTCATCCTTCTGTTTCTCCTCGCTTCACTTCTCAGTGCACACATTATCCCTCTTTTCTAGTTGATTGATATAGTCGGAACACTGGGGGGACCTATTGAAAATTGATAAGGTCGCGTTTCGAGCCCCGGAATAAGCGTGCTAAACATTTTAATATTTTATCTGTTAATTATTTTTTGCGTTAAACTATTTTTAACAATGAATATTATAAAATTAAATAATACTTAAAAAAAATGAGCAAAAGTCTTAAAGTTAAATTTTAATTATCCTCTTAGAGTAAAATGTTATTAAAAATATACGGTTAATTTAAGAATTTAAACGTAGCCAATTATAAGAACATTTTTCTTTAATAATTTAATGATACTCATTGTAGTAAGCTTAAAATTCAAATTTACAACATTTTGAAATTTCACTATTAATGATAAAAACAGTGTGTATGACATATACATATATGAAAAAACTTATATAATATTTATTTTAAATATTTAAACATATAAAACAAGTGAGTACATTTGAGTACAAATTGCATTACGGGATTACTAAGTTATAATATTTATAAAATTCGATTAAACTGCCTCCATCTATGTCAGAATGTTACGGCTGTTAGAGGGTTTGTTTTCAAAGCAGTCCCTTTTCGAAATACATTAAAGCTTCCTTGTCAAAAGAAAAGGATAAAAACCAAACTAGCTGAAAAATTTTGAGTTTTTTCAGATATAGAAAATTAATCAACATGTTAAAATTGAATGAACAAAGCTTGAATGGAAAATATAAAGTTACTATCGAGACAATATGTATATGAGTGTGTGTGTATATACATAATTTGAACATTTATGGTAAACGTTTTTGAAACGAAGAATATTAATAATTTAAGCAATGGGGATATTTTAAGCGCCATATTTAGAAACATTATTTAGTGACTCTTATATAGTACATGTGCATCATAATAGTTATTCTTCAATTTTAGAAAGCTGCTTTTGACTCTTTTTATTATATTGTACGAGTATGCACACCAGTATATAACAATTTGTCAATTACGATTAAACATTTTACTTATAATTTTATTGTATATATCACAACTTTATTATACGATGCAATAATGTCGTCGAGTCAAGAACAAGATTATAAATATACATTATGTTTTGTTAGCACCGCTTTATGCAAAAAAACTTACACTATTACTAATGCATCATTTTAAGAAAGCCAGAAAATTATTAAAATGGACAACTAAATTCCAATTCCAATAAACAGTAATATAATAATTGATTTACTCTGTATTAGGGAAGAGGTACTTATTTCCAATTGAAATCAATAGTTAGCAACGTGATTTGCATCGTAATAGTCTGTGTTCTGTCCTGCATAGATAGCTTATAAGCAGAATATTTGGTATCTTAGCTACGTTTAATTGAAAATCCACGGAGGAGATTGTTGAATCTCTCAAGCATATGAGAGAGAACAAACTTTTTAATGCATTCGTGAACAGAATGTGAACTCGCATCAAAATGACTATTCTTGTGTCTAAACGACGATTCTACATATTTTTTTGTTATGCGGGATACAATATTAATTTCTTTTGAACTTCAACTAAACGATGGCGACATTTTAAGCTTGAGTAAACTCTCTGACTTTTTTTAAAAATGTGTATAATTACTGAATAAAGATGTATTTATAATGAACACTATTGCGCGCTGTAAAAGATGGAACTTTTATTTGTTGCAAATTTATTATACATACCTATAGCACAATAAGTTTCCCCATTTAATAGACATTAACTCTATTGAATAACGCATGTTTCTTTCTTTAAGGATATTTGATATACATATATGTAACTACTTTAGAAAGTCTTAAGAAATATATGTTATATCGGTTTGTCAAGAAGTTTGTCAAGAAAGAAGAAAAGGTGAAATGTGTTAGTAAATAATATGCATAAATAATACATCAGACCTTAAAAAACATTAGTTGACAATTTGGACATGAAAGCAATAACTTTAGTATATTTAAAATGAATGGTTTTATTTTTTCTCATAAATGTATGTTTCATTATGGTCTTTTGATGAATAAAATGAAAAACATGCAGTTGCAACATTGATAACTAATTTATTTAGGACTATTGTTTGTTCAATAAGTTTGGCAAATTGGAAATTTATTTCGTAGCGTTAAAAAATGTCAGCTGTTATTAATCTTATGTAATGTGTATTAAAATATTCGAAATTATTGAACACTTAGTAAGGTATTAATATGGATCCTGTTTGGGATAATCTTATTTATTTAACACTTATTTATTTATCTACTCCAAATTTAACAATTGCTATGCAATGTGAACTTATTAACTGTAATAGATATACACATACATGTGACTATTAAGAGCACAACTTCTTTCAAAAGTTTATGCATAATCTTAATTTTATTTATCAATGATATTTGTAAACTTTTATTATTGAATATATACTTGTCAAAACAAAAGCATTAATTGTTTAATCTGTTGTGTACAAATATGAGTGTGTATAGTACTCATACGTATATGCTTCTGTGACAAATATCTCTATTTCAATTATTGATATTTTCTCATATTTGCCTCATGAGGTTGTTATTTCTTAATATTTACGAATGCAATACATATAATGTATGCTACTCTAATAAATTTTATGTGTAATACTTATAAAAGTATGAAATTCTTCTTCCAAAAACAAACTTATGAATAGCAATATACTACTATTATCTAAAGTCAGTAGAAGCTGATATAGCTTGTAATTAAACTAAAATGGGCAAATATTATATTTAATGATGTATGAAACTAAAATAAGATAAAGTATCGACGACTTGTATTAAGTGTTGTATGTTTCTTTCTACTTACAAAATATATATTGGAATGAATTATTTATTCTTAAGTGAATAAAACTAAATTTACAAATTATTTATTACATAATCATATTTTGGTATGGAAACCTTTTAACAATTATTAATAAATAAGATAAATTATTTTGAAAAAATTGAAACTTTCTAGATTTAAAAATAAAACTAGACATTAAATATCCTATTTGAACAATATTATCCTATGTACTACTCAAATATGATTTAGTAACACGTAACACGTAATAGAAATATATATTTTGAGCAATAGACTAGATTTACTATATTACGTATCGCTTATAAATTTATCTAGAAAATATTATATAGCACAACAGCAACAAAAACAAAGCAAATTTTAAACCATTTTTTTGTTATTATAAAATAGTTATTGGCACTCGAACGATTAAAGAAGATTAAGACGTTTGTTATGTATAAGTGATTACATTAAATAATATTTGAGAAACTATTCTCCAATCAACGTTGTCTTTTAGTATATGATTATTCTAACTTGATTTAATGATAGTTAGCGAAAAACATTTAAATCAATATTAATTTGTTAGAATAATATATTTTTGTTTTACTTGAAATGTTTTGATTTATTTTTGAATAAAAGGAAACATGATGATAATAATAATATAAAGAAAACAAATTCTCTCCCAGAACATTTGAGAAAGAGTGACCAGTGACATATTTTATACAGCAATATCTTTGAGTTAATTATGTTAACATTTAATATATTATTCATGATGAGATCATATGATTTTCCATAAATTTTATGCATTATATAGATACCTACTTGAGAGATTTATTCACATATGAAATTAATCGGAGCATATATATACTTCTACTCAAATTAGAGATTTTTACTCATAACATTTTTGGGAAAATGTAGTATTCTTAGAAGATTCAATCATTTTATTTTTATATACTAGTTCACTTTGTTGAATAATTGATTCATCTGTATATTATTTTATCTAGTTTAATTTTTTGCACTAATTTTGAATTAGAGATTAAATGAAAAAAAGTATATTCGAAAATGTTGCACTCGAAGTAGGGCACATTTTATTGAAGTGTATAATATATAATAAAACTATTTATAAAGTATACATATGTAAGTATGCTATACAATTTAGTGTATTCATTTCTTAAAAATTGTTGTTACACATAGATTTGTTTCCATCACATCGATTTATATTAAGGCACTTATGTATGAGTTATGGATGTTCTAGTAATAGCGTAACCTTAAACTGAATTTGATAAAAACATCAGCTGATATTTTCCAAAGATAGGAAAGTCCTTTTAGCATTGAATAAACTGATTCAGAATTATATTATGTTATATTTTGTATTTGAAAAAATTGTTTGTTAAAGTTTGTTCTAATTATTAAATTAAAAAATCGTTATCTTAAGATTTCATGCTTTTTAACCAGTATTATAATTGTATTTCCATTAAAAATATATTCATTTACTAACAAATAGAATATCAGATTAGATATTCATTCACTATAAGGTAAACATATTTATATTTATTTAGAAGTAAATTGGAAATCTCATTTTTAGTTGCTAAAAATTCACTATATTGAGGTCATTCACGGGTATTCTGTTGAGAGTGTAGTCTCTCTGATGGCATTCCGCATGTCGAGGTCATTCACAGGCATTCTGTTGAGAGTGTAG
>JAYRBW010076138.1:0-48815 GCA_036023295.1 Invenusta paracnida | reverse complement strand
GTGAATACTTATAGAGTATGTATATATTTTCTGTGTTCATATGTGTCATAAATTAATTTTTTCAAGCTGATAAATTGATTTTCATATATGAGATAGGCGCCAATTTATAAAATAGGCACCAAAAAGTGAGCACGTATAGAGTATGTATACAGTCATATTTTCTGTGTTCATAGACGTCATAAATTACATTTTTCAAGCTGATAAATTTAATTTCATAGGCGAGATAGGCGCAAACTTTATAAAATAATCACCAAAAATTTAGCAGGGTGGGGGCCGCACCCCCTGGACCCCCCCCCCTGGATTCGCGCCTGACATGATGATTTGTGAATAATTAAATGATAGATATGTAGGTAACTATAGAAACATTGTGTATATATGAGGAACTCAATGACTTTATAAATAAGTATGAAAAATTCGATGATGAAATGATGTTTTCTACAAAAATGCATTACTTGTTTATAGATAAATAATTATTTCTAATATTTAAGTATGTCGTAAGCATTTTTTTAGAGAGGGATATTCTTGATTAGATTTTTGTGTTATTTGAGAGCCAACGAAACCAATTTTTAGTTTTGTTTAAAGTTTAAAACCGCAGCTAATATAATATCTAAATAAAACGAATGATTATTTATGTATTGATTTTTAATATTTTCGTATGGAGTAACAGGTTTTTCAAGAGTTAATATTTGTTTCAGACGAGACAATTAATCGGTAATAAATTGTGATTATGTGAGATCCGTTGAGATACGTTGATCCTCTATAGTGAGGATGTCGGTCATTTTTTAAATTGTTATACTGTATTGCTTCACTACATTATTACTTATATTTTTGTCAGTTAAACTGCTAAAAATACACTGGAATATTAAATTTCTGATTAAAATTTAACTTATGAATAATTTGGCTAAAACTTATAATTATTATATCAGCTATAAATTAATCCTTGATGTCTTGACCAAATAGACAAATAATTTCTTTCTACAAAACGGAAATTGCTTCGGGTGTTTTGAGAAATATGTTATGTAGATTTCTGTATCTGCATAAACTCATTATGCCATAGTTTACACTTTACGTGTCTGTACATATAGTATTACATCGAAATACAAGGGAAATGAGTAAATGTAATGTATTCTTGTTGATAGAAAAATGCCTTTAAACACACGGAAAAGGAAGCCATAATCTAATTTACACTTTGTTTAGCATATTTTAAATTTTCTTACTCTTAAGATATATACATTATTTTATTGATAAAATACCTAAATTTACACTACAGATATAAATGGCTATATTACACATGTCTACTTCACCTAAACTGTAAAAACAGTATGTATTATTTTAATAAAAATTGTTTCCTAACATGTTAGTGTTAATAATGTAAAAAGGTGTTTAGATTTTTTTCTTTAAGCTATTTACATATTATATATAATTTATATGTGATTGTATAAAAGAATAAATTCATTATTTGACAAGATAAAATGACAAATAACACATAGCTTAGACTGTGCCTGGATTCCATTATTATATTATTATATTATTTAGAGTACATATAATTATACAGAATTTTAACATAAAGCGATGAAGCATGGAAAGCAATATATCCGGAAATAATATTATTAAGGAAAAATTAATTTAGTAAAAAAGGTATTTAAAGAGAAATTATAAATATTTCATTTCCATTATTATCTTAGATTATATAACCACAGATTATATATATATATACATATTTAAATTTAGAATATTATACTGTATATCATATATAATGTTTAGCATATTTTGAACTTTCTTACTCATAAAATATGTAAATACATTTAAGGATAAAAACTAAGTTCACAGCTATGTTACCCCACCTACACTATCTAAACTGTGAAAAGAGTATGTGCAATTTTAATAAAAATTGTTTCCTATGTTTATATTCCACTGCTTTGAAGTTTAGATGTACATTGAATAGTAGGGGGTTAACTATAAGCCTCAACTGTGAAACAATGAGTTATATCACAGCTAGAGTTAAGTAGCAGCACAACTTTAAGTTGCAGGTTAACTAAATATTAACTGTGAAACAGTTTTTTCGGAGTTGAGGTCTAGTTATGCTGCAGGTTTACTAAACTTCAATATTGAACACATCGCATAATAATAATATAATATTAAGATCATTTCAATTAGAATAGTAAAACAATATTAAAATGTTATATGTTTGAAATCAAATCAAAGCAAAGCAAAGCAAAAACCAATATTGTGTATTATATTTAAACATAATTTAACATTTTTCCAAATGTCATATCCTGTGCTACTATAGTATAAATGGTTATTATATAATATTGCTATTTCTATACTGATAAAAATTGTAACGTTTTGGGATCTATTAATCTTCTTATATTAGATCATAAAAAGCAATTTAGCAGGCAACTTTGCATATATATATATATGTATGTCATTAAAAGTTTGTTATAAAAGATTTCTTAACCCGCATATGTTCGGTAGAAAATGACGTTGGTGTTCAGAGAGGACACTTTAGTTCGATCATGTATTCTTTAAATTTTAGTAGTTTCGAAGTCATTTATTTTGATTAATAGTAAAATTGAATAAGAAAACATATGTAACAGAAATTTCAACTTCATTTTTTATTGTTCAGTTATACACGAGTTTTACTAAAGTGTACCCCTTCAAACACGAGAAACAAAGTGTATAAGTATATAAGGAACACAATAAATTAATTCGAATGCTATTCACGCTCTAAAATACAAACGAAAGTGTTTCAGTTGTCAGCACACATGTAGCACAGTTGACGAAAATGGTTTTTGCGGACAAACTAGTCACAAGAATCACACTTAACGGATCACTTTTTGCGGTTGCCACAGTCGCACCTCACGCAGACACTTCTCTTCTGATCGTCACGAGGGAGAGCTACTGTTGGTCCAGCTACGAGTGGTGGAGATGGTATTGTTAACGGGCTGTTATTGGTTTTTTCGGGATGGTACAACGGGCTTGCCACGTTCTGTATGTTCACGCATTAGTGCGTTACCCAGTGCCAAGAGATAAAGGCAGGGGCGTTGTAACTTCCTGTTGTTCCATTGCGAATCAAAGATCGAATGGACAACACAAATGTTGAATGCACTTAGATTCAAGATGTTACAAACAATTATTACATGCCAACGTCTACATTTTAGCTTAACACTGTATGTGTGTCCACAAGTTCAACGGCTGCATCCATATCTCTTTTTGTTTGGTTGTAGAAGTGGACAACATCCGGTTTGAGCTTCTCCGTTGTCTGGTCAATTACAGTCTTTCTGTGTGTAGTCGAAAGAAAGTTGACGACCTTGTCCTCTACGCCAAGGTCGTTGTCTGGTCAATGACAGTCTTTCTGTGTGTAGTCAAAAGAAAGTTGACAATCTGGCTTGTCCTCTTTGCCAAGTTTTACGCAAGAAGGGTTGTACATGCGTCCTCGTTATTACTGTAAAAGAGGCAAAATACGTCAATGCCTGCAATATATGCATAAATATAAATTCACTAGTTTTTAACACTATATATATTTGTTTATTAGATCAATAAATCGGCAATATTGTATAAAAACATAAAGTGGCTCACCATTGCGAAAGAATAGGAAAAAACGTTTCAGAATTAGATCATCTCGGAGTCTCTGGTAGGCATATGCCATCAATTAAGGTGGAGGCTATAAAACATTAATTACTCTCTCATTGCTCTACCAGGAATCTCTACGTGTTCGTCTATTATCTGCCACTATGTATTATCCCTGCCAAATAAAGCATTCATCTCGTTGTTAACTCCGTTAATTTCCGTTAAACTATCGTCGCCCTTTTCGCTTCTTTATTCACAGGCTGAACCTCTACATTTTCGTGAATATCATCAATAACAGTAACTTCATTGAAGTCAATATCACTTTCGTCACCAGCCATTATTCTAAATGCTACCTGCTTCGCTAAACGAAACATTCTAAAATGATTCAAATATAAAGAATAAATGGTAGTAAAATTAATATTATCGTTTTATTGGCCAATCAACAAACAGCAGACATAGCATAGGTACACAAGTAAATGTGGCTGTAGTACACGTACCCAATAACTAACATGTAGAGTAAATTATATTATTACTTCGCAAGCATTCAAAAACAAACAGGAGAACCGGAAATTTTTGTCCCCTCTGAGCCCCCAATAGGTTATTTTTATTGTTTTTAAATTCTTGACAGTCTTTCTATTTATTAAGACTTATAATAAGGTGAAACTATGATACTATAGATGTAGAGTCATAAATTTTGAAGCATAGACTAACATATTTTCTGTATACAAAGATTTTAAAAACGTAAACAAACACTTTTGTCCTCTTGAACTCTGGATGATTAAACAGGCCTATATTTTATTGGATTACTAGTTTCATTGTATCATACCAAGTATTACACACACATGTATTTATATAACTAAGATTATCTACTACTCAAAAAATAAATAATTTATCTATGAGAGTAGAGGGTATTCGGTAAAATTAAATTAAGTGGCTCCCAAATTTAATAAAATTTGCTAGTAGTACACATAAGTAGCTTGGTATACCTGAAGTCCGAAGTATTCGGACGACGGTTAAAAATATTCTGCCTTGAGCTGTATTCGTAGAGATTTTCTATTTTCAATGTTAATAATATAATAAAGCAAATAATAAAACCGTTTTCTGTTTTAAGATCATTTTTGTGATAAATGTAAGTAATTATACTTGGATATTTTAACGGATATTGATGTCACCTATAAGAATAAAAGATCCTTAATCACAAGCCTTTACCACAAGCATCAATCTTTGATTTAAGACGTCTAGCTGGTTTCATTTAAATAAAGATACTCATTTGACAAAACACAGCTAAATTTCCTCTCTCTAGAATGCATATTATTATTTTTATTGTATGTAGATTGAGGGGGATGCCGATTTGGTTAACATATTATATTTTTTAATATAGTCACATTGACATGACATATTCTAATTAGATTCAAAAACCTATGTTCTTCTTTAAAAAATAGCAATAGAATATCATTAAAAAATATTTATTAAAAATTAAGTAAGGTAATAATTTAAATTTATTTTGTTTTGTTTTTGTTACTTGCTATTACATGAAATTTTTAACATTAACATTTTTAATAACAATTTTTTCGCAAATCTTAAGAATGATTGGAAAAATACATACTAAATAAACTGTTGTGTATATTTTTAACTAAAAATAATTCTTGATTTTTATAAACCATATCAAGATACCAATTATAGATACAAACATTTTTCTCAAAACTACACGATGCAAAAATACAGAATACTTAAATAATACGAGTACTTATCGAATTTTAATATGAAATATAGATTTTAATATCAACAATTTTTATCAAAATTAAATAAATCTATCCTTTTGACAGTATTTAAATCGTTAAAGTTATTTTTTTCACAAATGGTTTATATATAATTTGAATAATTTTATTTAGGTAATATTGAACATTTTGTAATGAAATTTAAATTTAAACTTAAATTACATATATGTATACGTATTTGAATTTGAATTATTGATAATTAATATGTACATTTTTTAACTATTTATTAATATTTAACTTTGAAAATTGCAAACAGTAAAAATTTACAGACATTTTTTTAATCTATTTACATAATTACCCAAACAGTTGATCAAAATTAATTTTATTAATGATATATTATTTAAACTTTTAATATGAAATACTATTAATAAATTGAACAGTAGTATCTAAATCTTAATCTTTATTTTAAGTGATCGATTCCGCACATCAATCAACGTTTTGGGGGACTGCTACGGTGCTGGAGTCGTGGCCCATCTCTGCCGCGACGAACTGCAGAAACGTCCCATCGGTGACGTCTACCAGTCCCAGCAGCCAAGGGGAGCACAGGAGCCACCGCCAGAGAATATCACTGGAGGCTACACGGCGATGACTCCTGTGGCAAAGGGAAGATCTTCTGCTGCTGCAGATGTCTATCAGTTGCGAATGGAGGAGGGGACACCGAACGTTGCGAGCACAGCACGAAGATTAAAAAATGACGAAGACTACGAAGATACCATGCTGTAGATCTTATGGGTTCAAAGTAAAAGGTCGTACTTACAAAGACGTATATATGAAAAATATCAACATTAATTTAATAGTTGAGTCTCTCATTGTTTTAACTACGTTATTATCAAATTATCTTATAGAATAGGTCATATAATGTTAAAATTGTTCATTATAATATCGCGCAAAAAGGCACCAGCAAACTATGTATTTCAGAAATCAAAAGTCGATTTTTAATAATCACAGTTTAATTAAGATAATTTTTTTATTAAATTACTCAAGTTTATCTATAAATAATTCAGTAATTTGATTATTTTTTATATTTAACAAAATATGTGCGACTTTTTATTTACAACACATTTTGATACCCTAACACTTTACATTCAAGTGAATCTGATTTTGTCTGTTCGTATAAGATACGTGCCTATAATAATTCCTTACGATCAATTTATTGCGCGTATTGTGAGTGCATCTTTCTATGAATTACTTTCCTATGTTAAATATCCACCGTGTGCATGTCATGTAGCTATCTGTAGGTATATCGTTCCATTGGTTTCGTTGTGTGAAAATAAGAATTTCGTCATCGCATAACATTAATTTATGAGATTGTGTGTTATAGACAATTAAGTTCGTTATAGGCGAGCGTGCAAGTATATATATGTGGGATATTGTTCTAAGAATAGTTACGAAAATAAACTTTTCAATGAGTGAGGAGTGACAGTTAAATTGTTAAGTAAATGACTTGAAGATGATAAACTATTAGATTGACTAATGAGAAAGATTTGCAAGTAAATATAAGTTTAAAATGTCGAATTTTTTTAAATTGTTAGTCATTATTATTCATACATTATTTTAATTGCAATCTATGTAATTGGTATATAATATTCAAAAAACTCTCAATTTCTATGATGTCCTGTGTAGAATAACTTTTTTATTATAGATAATAGTTACCACATTTTAGTATTTTTTGTAGTAACAATTATTGCAATATATATTATAATAATGAACAATTATTATGTGATGAGTTGGAATATCATTATTTACATATAATCATATTAGTATGTGATACGCATACCTCAAAGTTTAACAAGGTGTCTTTGCCAAATTTCGTTGTTAGTATCTCATATAGTTGTTATTTGTAATTTTGTTTTCTATATTATATTGTTTTCGAGTTTTTAGCGAACAACGATTGATTTCCGTATTAAAATTTCAATGATTGATAAATCTCTGTACATATATCAAGTCATTCAGTCTCTTGTTCTACATACATATTACTATAATACATATTAATAATATTAATAATAATAGTTTAATACAAACCTAGATACTGCACTTTTTATTTGATGAATCCATTAATACAACTTCTACATGTATTATTAGTATAAATTCAAATTATATATCATTGTTTCAAAAAATATTTTTAATTGAATGTAAACAATTGATGTATTTAGATATATACATATATATTTAAATCTTGATTTCCTTTGTAAGCTGTATTATCAACTACATATCCATTAATTTTTACTATTCATAGTTCTTTGTGTATTTAAGCATAATATGTCTGTATTTTCTTTTAATGTTATTCATGAAGTATAATTAAAAATTATCTTTCTCTCTCTCTATATATATATATTCATCTACAGAGTATTACCTGGAGTATTTTCATGATTTCGTGTACAATGATAGTGCATCGCAAAGGTACCAAATAATAATAATTTATTTATTATAACGCATTTTATATTCAGTATTAATATGTAGATTTAAATTTTAGTTTAATATTCATCGATAAAGTTGAAAAACTATAGAATATTTTGAAATTATTTTATAGTATACATTATAACTTTAACATAAGAAATAAAGGTTGTGTCAGCTATTACTTTTTAAATTATTATATAATAATTGTTGGTGGATGAATAATATATAGCAATTTTAAAGTATGTATTTTTCTTAAAAATATTTACACAATATATATTTATGTTTTTTAAATAATAAATTGGGCAGAGTTCTTTATTTACGAGATAATGTAATTTATTATTTTTTATCAGAAAATGTAATATAACTTTTTCCTAATTGAGAAGTATATAGCTATACTATATTAACAATATAAGTATTATTTTCAAAGCTAGCTTATGTTCAAGTAAAAATTTGGTTAATAATTATACTAAATTTGCATCATCTAATTTTATTTTAATAATTGGAAAACAATTATATTAAAAAATACTTAGTTATAGGAAATATTAGACTCTTATAGACAGAGTTAAGAACATTTAGTAATACCAATTTTACACAAAACTTTAAAACATATAGTTTATCATTTATTTTGTATGTTTACTTTTATTAGATATACTATCATTCTTTTGATAAAATTAATACAGACTAATATGGTTTGTAATATTGATAAATATATGCTACAACGAATAAGTCGAATTTACTAAATAGGTATTACATTATAGTTAATTCTGGAGTTTTTGGTTCATACATATACATATAAAATATTATGTAACTTCACATGGTTTCAAGATCATGAAAATCTGATTATTTGTTAATTTACGACATATTTTACAACGCTTGCCTACTGTGCTGAAACAGGAAACCCTTGAGGCTGTTATCAAGGTATTTTTAAATTTGCATATTATGTAATTTGCAAAGAATTTGTGTATAAGTTTTACAATATAATAAATTAAAATTAAAATAGTAAAACAGATTCTTGTGGCTGAAGACGGAAGTAGGTGAGGTAAAGGTTTTTCTAATTACTCGAGTCTATATATGTATATGCCTTTTTAATGTACATATTTTTATTAGTTGCCCAGGGGGTTATATTATGTATAGTACCTACTTTTCAATATTAGCAGTATTTATTATAAATGCTATACATTATAAATTGCAATGGATATAACATATTGATTACCAACATAAATCTATTTTACTCGACTGCGGAATAGATTATAAGGGAAGTATTTTCAATGTTGTCTTGCAACAATTTATATAAATGTAAAATATGGTTGGAAGTGAGTATGTTTTATAGTATAATTGTTGTATTTAGGTATGGAATAGAACGTATTAAATATTTATAAAATGTCGGTTTATGGGCTTTTATAATACCAACTTTCTTTTTCGAATCTAAATCTCCTAATTGGCTTATAAGCCGGGAGTATGTATATGATCTGTAAGATCACTATTCTTTCTCTATTTTTATAATATTGTGTATATCTGTTTGTCTACCCATATTTGTTATTTGCAACTTTTCCTAGACCTAGAAAGACGAATATGTGGTTCCAATATTTCGTTTCCTTCCCTATAGACAACCTATTTGAGATGGTATATTTACTATAACTGTATACACCCATCACAGCATTATTCTACTATATGATGTATGTATACATTTATATTATGTAGTTTGTGTACTTCAGTTCTCAATGTAGGTGTGTACGTTATGCTTGTGTACATATATATACATATATTGGCTAACTCCATCAACGCCGACTTATACACTTCAACAGTACAAATCTGAGATATATATACACATACAAGTGTAGAATGAACGATGTATATATATAGTAATGCAGAATGAGGTTGTCAGTATGAAGTAACAAATATCGCTCTAGTAACACTCCGCTTATTTCTCTGGAGAAAATACGCCTTTTGAATATTTTTGGCTCATCTTCTTGATCACACCGATTCGGCATTTCACCGCGATCTTTCACCACTGTCCTGTCTGTTTAGCCCATCGTCACCCCCCCCCCCATAACCCCACCTTGCCCTACCAGCCTCTGACCAACTTATTTCTGTAATCTGAGGGAATTTCCTTCTCCATCCAGTGTACATCGTCCATCTTGTGCAAGAGGAAGCAAGAGAAAGGAGCGTAAGACGTAATCTCTTCCAAGTAACCATATAGGTGTATGTATGTATAACAATTTGCATGAAGGTATCTAGACCACTAAGAAAGGAAGGGCTTGAAGCAGCTTTGTACATCATACACCTGTTTTCATCTTTTCTCGCCGCAACATTACAACAATCCGACTTCCCTCCGCGTTAGGTACTACTTTCCAGATCTTCATGGTCGCTCCAGTAGCCGATAGATACACTCAGCAGATCATCTACCCTGTACCTGGGCAATCTTTAGCAGTTCTGTACCGCACTGCCCGTAATTCGTGGACTAGCGTTCGACATTTATCAGTTTACCTCTCCGTGGTTTTAATGTCAACTTAAATATATACATTCTACATATATACATACATATACACACAGACACACAAACATATATAATACACACAACTACACAATTATATTTGTTATTGGCGTTATTTTTACCTTCCTTTGCTTGAATCAATAAGTGGAACTTCGCTTTTTTATCTACTAGTTTCATTCTCAACGATTTGATTATTGAATAAAAGAAATGCAATAATCATTTGAAATCCAAGAACAAAGTTGTGATTTTTTTAATGCTCGGGAATCTCTTCTACCCAAACCGAGCGCGCTGAGATCAGCATGGATTTTGTCATTTTAAAGGTAGGAAAAATAAACTGTGAACTTGTAAGCCTAAAAAAATTTGACAACTATTAAAAGCTGTTAAAAACGTTATTCTTTTGTGCGTAGTATTTTATATTTAAAGTTTGGCTAATAAGTTGACTTACTATTTGTTCTACCTTTATATAAAATAGTAGGCTTTGTTTTTCAATTCTAATAATTTAATCCAAAATAGCATTTAATAGGTACTTTTAAAAGAATGAATTTGAATAAATATTCCAATGTTTGATACACAGTATGCAATTAAAATTGTCAATTAATCGTTTTGTGAAATTAGAATGTTGAATAATAGATATTGAATATTGCATTAAACTATGTATGTAGATCTAAAATTAAAAAAAAGTCAATATCAAAGTTAAGTTTTCTAAGGCCGCCATTTTAACGAACTTTTCCAATATTTTACTTTAATCTTGCGAGGAAATCAATATCTAAATGCCTCACAAAACTAAAGCAAGGCATATAAGAAAACTTTATCAATTGGCGGTGATTAAATTTGCTATTGCCTTTTTTTATATTGTATATTTATTAAGTTGGTTATATTATTTAATATCGATATGGGGTAACTAATCTAAACCAATATGTTTAAGAAAATGCTGGATACATAAACATACATTATTATATAATTATAGATGATATATTTAATATAATGTGGTCGATATTACATATTGATATTCAATAATAAATATAAAAAAGTATTTTGATACAAGTATGAATAATTTATCTTTCTAATTTTTTTAAAGTTCTAAAATCTTCTTAAATAATGTAAATATGCATAAACATATTATTGTCGTAATGTGTTGAACACATACAAAAATATGTTTTATTATTGGTGATTATTTAGTAATAAATTTAATTGAAATCGCGCTAATTATATTTATTGATAGAAGATTATTTGAATTGGTATAAATTAATTTAGATTCTTAAGCATCTTTTGATGAAAACCTTTTTAAATTTAAGAATTATTTTGAAGGTATTTGTTAACGCATTTTTTCGGTACATATTCGACAATATATATATATATATATATATATAGGGACTATCAGATTTCAAACTATTTTTATAAATATTATGAACGATAAATATTACAGTAATACAATAATAAATAGATACAAATATAATAGAATGTATGTTTTAACATATATTAGTATATTTCATTGCGTACATATATATAATTCTATAGAAGATACTTGTATAGCAAAATTAACGCACAATGTCTTGTAAAAAGTTAAAATAAGGAGAAATTTAGAAAGGTGTAATGAAATTCAAAAGTTATTCAGTTATTATGGATAAGAAAAAATACTTTGTACAATATACTTTTGTGTAGATATTTTGAAAACAAATGCTGGCGAACACTTGAAACCATTCAAATAAGTAAAAAAGTAATTATTGCTCAGATTTTTGTTTAAAATTTAAACTTATAAAATAAAGAAATTATATATTTTAGCAATATTTCTATATTGTAAATTTTTTAAATAGTCTAACTTTATAATTTATTAGATTTACAAAACTACTACCTATACCTTCAGTTTTGTTTAAAGGAGTTTGATATTTATGGGTATAGGTTCATTGCATATTTCTAAAACAAATAATATTTATTAACATTTAAAAGATTTTTTTTATAAATGCAGCATACAATTAATTTCTGAATTTGATTAATTTACAGAAACCCTCACTTTTATTTTTCGGAAAGCTCATCTTGGGAATAAAATATACACAAATAAATAATTAACCCTATATGTTATTCCATTTTGTACTATAAGACTATATTCCATCCATATAATGCCTAAATATTTCTATTACTTCTAAATATTCCCAAGTGAGCAATATTGCATTGATATATTGTGTATATGTATAAATACTCTAAAATTTAAAATTTATTACACTATATGTACATATACACTGAACTATAATAGGAAAACAATTCTATAGAAATTTAATATGACAAAAATAATCAAATATTATAGTATATATACCTAAAGACACCCAGATTTGGCTCGTATATACCGTGCGTATACGTTTATATATGTATAATATTATTTTATAAATTAATTTAATTCGTGTAATTACCAATATAAACTTAATTTTAATTTTAATTATCGCAAAGATTATGAATCAACTTAGACTATCATAAAATACTTATATACGTTTTAAAAATAGAATACTTAATAATTATTGTTAAATCAATTCTATGTATAACTGACGATTGAATATCTTGCGCCAATTACTATAAAAGAAGAAATTTACCAAACAGTGACCTAATATATATATATAAATGTATATTAATGAAAAACTAAAGCATAATGGATTTGTTTTTACGATTGAAGCTAATTGTCTTATGCAGATATTATATACATATACGTACATTTTCTGATAAAAAAGGAAAAATTAATAACTTTTATATTGAGTTGCAAGATATATGAAAATAATTATATAAGTAAGTTTGAGCCATTGAACTATATATTTAGCAAAAGTTCAATGGTTTGGGCTTATTAAGTAAATAATCTATATACATATATATTACATTTTTAGAATGTTTGAACATCAAGAGTATATATTTGCTAAACGTATTATGCTACACATAACAATTAAGGGATATTAAGTGCATATTATATATAATGTGCAAATATATTTGTATAATAATGTTAATATTATTATAGTATGTATGCTATTATCTACATATATAGCAATTTTATTTATGTCTATTATTGATGTAAACTATCCATACTAACATTTTTAATTAGTTTTTTTATGTTTATTGCGATTAGTAAAAATGAAATACGTGATTATAATCTGATAACTTTTTGATAAGACATATTAGAATAGACATATTAATAACAACTTAATGATAAATAATACATATTTCTTAAGAGTTTAGTACCTATAAGTTATATTGGAAATTGGAAAGATAGTTTTGCTCATGAATATTTACATCCATCAAAATTCATGAAGCAGTTTCGGAAATTACTTTTAATTAATAAATCTGAAAAAAAACTAAAAAAATTATTTTAGTACAAATTTCCGATTTTCTTATTATAATTGAAAAAGCTTTTAGCTAAGTATTTTTAAGAATAGATCATGAATGTTACATTATCCTGATGATAATATAAATAAATTTAAATACATTTCAAAATTAATCATAATTATTACAAGAGCTAATGCTATTATAATATTAAACATTTCACTTTAAATTCTTTTATGATTGTTTCATTTACAAATTTATTTTTAAATCAAGAGGACTTAATAGTTTATATATTACGAAACGACTGTATTTAATCATTACGATTATTTTTCTAAGAATTTATTTGTAATACATTTTGCTATGAGTTATGACTAAAAATATTATTATTTAATTCAGGCTTGCTATATTATATATTATATATTTTTATTAGATAGAGAAAATATACGCCATTGTGTGATATTTACGTTCTAAATATTAATATAAATGTATTCAATATATATGGGAAATAATTAAACTCTAAATAATAATAACATTTGAAGTACAAAATGAAACAAACAAATAATTTTTTCATTACTTTCTTTATAAAATAGACAACTTACAATATATATATACAAAAGTTTAGTAATTGAGTATTTGTACGTTATTTGGCATGCATATTAATTGATTAAAATTACAATTAATACGTTTGGGTTTTGATCCTTCATTTTTAGTCTGATTTATTTAACATTAATTTTATCGTACAAATAAGAATGTTTTAATTATAGATTTAGATGCCGAATAAGCTTTTGAAATGTTATAGTTAATGATTGCGTAGTACTTTCACAGTAAATTAATCGTTTATTTATCAAAAATGCGTTAAAGTATTGCTAAGAAATTATAGTTTTATCAGATATACAGTATATGTATATATGTATAGTATAAAGGACTACAGTAGTATGTTATAGTTTGTATAGGTATAGTATGTATACTTATCGCGTAAAATTATTTCCCCAAAAAATATATTAAATTTGAAATATAAAAAATTGCATGTCCGATTTCATCAATGCTTCTTGCCTAATAAAATTCGCTTTAATAAAAATATTGATTTATAACATTATATACATTGAATACTGTTTTCAGCCTGTATAATATAATATTGTTAGAAATTGTTGTTAGTACGATATTGTTAGAAATTCATATTTTGTCATTTACCTACATAATAGTACATACAAATGTGAAAGGCGTAGAAAATTACGTCATATTTTTAAAATTAGCTAATCGTCCAAATATTTTATGCAGATGGTACATAAGACCCCCTTCCCCCCCCCCCAGATTCCGTAATATACCATATAAGGTTTAACCGTCATGCGATCTTTACAAAAAATAGGTTATAGGTAAAGGTGCTTCCTAGCTTATTTGCATAATATGTATATACATTTGCCGATATAATATAAAGGTTTTTAATTCAAAGCAGAGAGAAGGTGGTTTTAGAATGAAGTCTGATGGCAATGTGAAAGAATATCTTTCTACATTAGTGTAATGTAAGAATTTACTCACAAAATCTACAGTGTTGCTTTTAAATTTGCTTCATTCTGTAACGGGAAGAAAGGTTTGGCTAGTAAAAATGTGCGGTGGTTTTTGGCGGCCATATTTCAAAGTGTGTTCATTGACCCTTCCACAGCTGGACTTCAGTTTTGTGAAGCCTCAACCATTACAGTTCTTAATAAATGGCAGGAGACGATAATAATTACACATTACTTATATATAGAGGTATATTTTAGAGAAATTACTCCGGACGAGACGGGTTGCTTTTATGTGCTCGAAATGTCAATCTTCTGAAAGGAGAAAATATAAATCCTCTATACCTAGGGTGCATAATTTTATTTTTATTTAACTTTAGTATACGGTTGTAATATTTCAATTCGATTACATATTTCCAACTGTTATTTGTATGGGATAGACCTGTAGAGTCTATACTCCTCACTTATATATAGTTAATACAATGTGGTTGCAATGTGGTGCAGGCATTCCTCCCTCCAAAATCGAAAGAAGATATCGATTTTTAACAAAATGAAAAATATGCATGAACTTTTAAAATATATATAGGCAGTGTCCAGAAGAGTTCTAAGATAAGTTTTTTAACTTTATTCGCGCACGTTACCTCTACTGTGTGGTACAGAATAATATCAATATAAATTATATTTTTTTTATCCTTATTAAGTTAATAATAATAAAAATATCTTATGAAATATTTCAAAGCATCATAAAAGTCTATTTACACGTAATTGTAGTTTGGTCATCAAATAATATTTTAATGAACTTCTTAAAAGAAATAAATACAATTGTGTTATACATAATCATTAAGATTTTGGATGTCAATTTTCATTATCTTCCAGACTGTTATCAGCCCTATTAATCTAATATTATTAGTTTATTATATTTGTAATACCGAGTTCTATGTATTCAACAAATTGTATGTTAAATATGCTCATAATCATGTATTTTTTTTTAAATCAGCGTTGTGGTGTATAGTCATGCTACAACCATAGATATAGATTCACTACAATATTCAAAGTAATATTTAAAGTATATTTATATCTATGATTACAACTCTTATTTACATGATATAGATATATGCAAGAAATTTTGTATAATTTTTTTATATAATCATGTTTCAGGCTTTAGTAATTTTGCTGAAATATATCATATCGCTCTAAATATATCTATATGAAAATTGAGTTTTACATGTTGTTTACATGATATAGATTCATGATGTAAAATATCCAAATTTTAAGACGCTTTAATTTTGATTTTATTTATAAGTAATATATGTATGTTATTATAGTGCCATTACTTTTATATAAGAAATATGTTTGAATGTACATCATAAGTGACAAGTGTATTTTATGTCATATTTAAAATTTCACAAATATGCGTAAGGATTTATGCTAGGAAAATAAACATTTTTTCAGTTGATTAGAGATGATTGATGGCTTATATCACTTTCATCTTTATAGCTGTATAAAACTTCAACGCAGTCATGCTAAAGAAATAATCAAAGCCATTCATTGCTTTTCTGTGATAATATCAATAGGAATTATAGTTACATTTATATTTATTCGAAAACTGCTTACATCTTATGTTATGATTCGTATATAATGAAGACAGAATAGAACATTGACAGTTATTAGACAGATGTAGTTTTTTATTCATAATATCAGATGAAATGTTGAGGAGAGCAGCTCAAAGACAACTTCATCCCGAATTTTAGTTTGTGATTTAGGGACCCCTGAGGGTGTGAACCGATAACCAAAGTGTCAATGCCTAGTGTGCAGCAAAGGTGTTCTAAGCCCTCTTTCTTTCTCTTGACCGGGCTTTGACCTTCACGCCTGTCGAAACGGGTTCAATTTGGAGCCAATCAAAGTCCAACCTTTCGCTTGGCCACCTGCCATCTGAGCCATCGACCATTTGGTCTGTCCAATATAGGCAAGCGCATACGTATTTTACTCGACTTGGACGAAATTGTGTCAAAGAATGGAATAAGATGTGGCCGGGAAGATATATTACAAATGGAGAGTATTTTGCGAGTCATATTATATGGTGATCAGCTGGTACCAAGCATAATATTTGAAACTTCGTAAACCATTTATATGTTATAAGTATATCTATCTATCTATAAATTCTCAATTAACATCGGCTTAAAAATATTAAAGTTTTTCTTCCTTTTCGCCTGCCTGCTGGATTCACTTTCTTCCGAAATGTTGTTATGTAATAAGGATCCGAACCTCCTGCTGAGATGCTAACTATAATTATCGCGTGTCTATATTTATGCCGAAAGATATTGGGGGATGGGGATGGGGTTGGGGTTGGTTTTTTATAACATCCTGCTTTCTAAATAAAAAATATTATCTAATCACTTATTATAAAGAAAACGATTTATAAACTGTATATTGCATGTCTGCCATAAAATTAAATTATAGAAAATTATGCAGATGTACTGTCTTATAGATTAGGGATTATAGAGTTCGAATTTCGTTATTCTCCATATTTCGTCAAACCATATTCTATATCTATACTATAAGTATTTTAATGAACATATCTAGTATGTAGGTAACGTAGGACTAAACGTTGTTTTTATACAATACGTATATATACGAGTATATAAGCATTAAAGTCTCCTAAAGCTTACTATATATTTTGGTTTTCCAAAAATATCACAATCGAATTTCCCTGCCAAATTTCTCTGAAAAGTTGATCAGTTATGATTTTAATAATGTCTTGGTTCTGTAAATATAGGTAGAACATTTTATTTTATTGTTGTATTACTTATTATAATATATAAGTTTCCTTGAGTATTTCATCCTATTTAGATACCGATAAATTATAGGATTGGTGGTATAGCTGAAGGAATGTATAACATTTCTATCATGTAGAGTATACCGTATACGGTATGTAATATTTTATGTATAATGTAAGAATTGAATACAATTAAAGTCTTATAGATATTTAAAGATTCCTAAAGTAGATAACTATCTGTAGATGATGAGATTTATATAATAAGTTATAAAAAGAATATTATAATGTATAAAATAGGAGGTACGCATATATACTTGTATAATATACCAACAATTTGTATCTATCTGTTTAATGAAATAGGTACATTATATTTTGACAGCGAATTTTTAACTCTGTTAAATCTTTCTTGAATTTGATGAAGATTTTAATGACTTTTTCATTTAAAACAACATTTTATAACTAAATTTGAGCTATAATTGTTTACGTATACATATTATCTGTTAAGTTTGTTTAATCTGTCACAAATATAAAATATTGCAATCATTTTGCATCATATATTCGATTGAAAAAGGGTATTACGCGGAAAAACAATACATGTCTGGAATTGGTAAAATACGCAAATTAGATAATTTTTCAAGATATCAAAAGAAACAACTGAGTGAATTTTTTGTTTCCAATAAATATAGCTATATATTATGTGTTTCAATTTAAACAGATATTAGTGTTAAGCGTATAATTTATTTTGTTTAAGAATATAAATACGTATACTCAATTTAAATTATTATTAACGTATTTATGCGCTTTATAATTTAAATTGCTTGATTTAACATTTAAACAATACTGCGGATTTTTGCTAATCTATATCCGAATGTAGAAATACGAGATATTAGGCACCCGCTACAATTTTAAAACTTCCAAATTGAGAAAGTTCTGAAGCTTCGCATGTAGTTAAACAAATATTTTTTCTGACATATTCCATTGAAAAATTGTGAAAAATATTTATTTAGAGAAAATGAGTAAAAATATGCATTTTCATCAAATAAAAAAAAATATTTTTTAATTTCTTTCAAAATTGTTTTTATTCTACTTAATGAATTACATAACAAAAAGTTAATCAATATCAGAATTAGAGTTTCGTCAATTTTTAGAAAGATATCCATTTTCATATACAACTTTATTTTCTTCATATTTACAAATGGTATCAGAGTTTGGTCACCACTTTGGCTGCACAATCGATATTTTAGAAAAATTCACGCAAGCTATACATTACTTCATTTATTTATTTAAAAATTACAGAAAAAAATCGGAAGGGGATTTAAAGGCCTTCGGAAGGGCCCTTTCTCACCCCTTTGATTAAGATAGGGTTGAGATAATGAATTTTCTCTTTCTGCTTATTTAATTATTACAAATAAATTGTTGAAATTAATCTCTCAGGAATAAACATAATAAATTTACTTTTCATTTAAAAATTTGAGCGTATCTGTGTAAATTAATCTTTACTGATAAAAGTATTCATAGTATAGATGCTTTAATAAAATTTTACGTATTAAAATAATTAATAGTATTTAATGTACATGTAAAAAAGTAAAATACGATTGCTATTTTATTTTAAAATGATAGCTGATATTGCAAAATTGAAAAGGTCGTAAATAAATCAATCAATTCAATCAATAGATAAAAATCATAATTTTAATATTGCATAAATATGTGATTGATAAATAAATTTCTGTAGATTTAGATGTTTAAAAATATTGAATTCAATTTTTCCATTCAAATATTTTTCTAGGAAATAATGTGATCCTATTATATAAGGTGTATATTTCTAGCATTTCTTTATTTTGGTATATTTGACAAAAATTATTGCCATGTCAATTACTTTTTATTATTTATATTATTATTGCTAGGAGAAGCAGTTTTCTCTTTTCAGATTATAAGGTATTATATATTCGCATGCTAAAAATAACGATATATTCTACCTTAAACATAAGGTGTCAATATTTTTAGTCTTCATTAGAAAAAAATTTCTATAAAAGTTTAAAATAATATTCGAATATATATATTTGAAATCTATAGATTTATACTTTTGTAATATAATTGATTGCAAACAGTTTTAAATTATAAAATAATGATAATTATATATATTTTATATATCTAGAAACTGTATACATTTTATCAATAATTGAAACATAGAACATATGGATAAATAAACCTCCTACTCAGGAGATAAACATGTTTTTACATTTAATCTAAACGTATTCTTTTTTATCAGTATTCAATATATATAATTAAGCTATACCGGTTAATTTAGCATATGTATAACTTAAAATATATATTTTAAAAGCAATCCTATTCTGTTTTTTTCTGTTTTTCTACATCGGAATGCTAGAAAACATTCCAAGCTGCGGTTTCTCAGAGTTAGATATAAAACATAAACACGAGCTATTATCGGAAACCGACTTCACAATTAGTGATACTGTATATGCATATATTGTACGTCGCATAACATATATCTTACATATACACTGATGTACTACTTGTAATATACATACACACATACACCTATATTTATATAGTCAAGGAGCTGAGCTGAATTATTTTCCATGCGAGCCAAAAATTATATATATATATGTAATAAGTTTAAGACGAGCCAAGTTGATCAGTTTGAAAAATGCACTGTTGTTATGCTTGCTGGTGGTTGTAACTTCTACGCCAACAGACCAACATATACAAGAATATGGATATACATCGATGTAGATCTTACAAATCTTATCAATATTGACATTTTATCCGCCAATATTTTTCCTCAACGAATGTACACCTGCGGAGGACTATGATCGGCATTCCCCAAGATCAGTCGCATTCGCCATTTATAGGCCCGGCATGTTTATGGATGTATTGAATGTGAGTGCGTATATACTGTGTGTTGTGTGTATACAATGTATCACATCGGGTTGAAAGGTAATATTATAAGTTTTGAAGAAAACGAACTTTGCACACATCCAGATGGTTTGGCTGATTTAATTGAAGTTAATATATAGGTACCACCAGTTGAACAATTATGATATTTAAGTTAGAAAAAAGTGTTACATGTGCCGATCTAAGCACACTAAATGTACATTTTGTAAGCATGTTTTATTCTGTAAAAATGAACATTTCAACGGATCACAGTAGTATATTTGCATACTATTTTTAAATTACAGTGTATATGATGCACCACAAACTTATAACTATAATATCAACACTTTTAAAAATTAATATGACTTAAATCTTCTCACCCTTTTTAGGAAATAAATAGGTATATGTGCAGAATGTCAGAGCAGATTTAGTTTGCGATATCTTAACATTTAATATAATTATTTTTACATAATTAAAAGTAGGCGTTTATGCATATATTAAATTACCTACTATAAATTTGCGCAATTTTGAAGCATGCTACTTTTTATAAAATTAAAATAATGAAAATAATTACATTACATGAAATATAAACGAAATTTTAACTATTAAATGCATATAGGATATATTTAATATGCATTGATGAATATACATGTGTATGAAAAATGTGAAATTCTCAGATTTTTTAATTTTAAAATGTCTTCAATTTTTTCCAAGATCGATTTGGTGGTATAGAATGAATCATAAATATAGTATATATTATATAATATTTTAATGATCTACTAAATTTGAATAAATGATTTAATGTAAATAAAATGTTTGATATCAAACTATTTCAATATTTGTGTAATAACTAGTTGCCATACTGCAATATAAATATATCATTAAATAATTTATTGATGCAATAGATAACAATATACAATTATTGTACATTGTTATCTATTGTGTATATATAATATAACTATTCAAATCTTCAAAATTTATTCATATGAATACAACATCAAGCATATTTGGAGTCAACTAGAACATTCTAATTTAAGTAAATAACAAATTTTTCAGATATTACTTTCTCCGGGTTTAGTATTCCCCTGAATAATAGTTATACATATTATATTTGCCCTTTTCAAAGTCAAACTTTTCTTATTTCGTATTGCAAATTTGTGTCTATATAATTTATAAATTAATTTGAATATAAAGTGTTTATTATGATTATATTTTTAACATAATACGAGTATATTTGGAATAATAAAATAATTATGCTAACAGGGACCGTTTTCTGTGCTACACACACACAGTATACACATATGGATTTGTTTAGTATATAACATCTTTTACATTTTTATAAGCCCAAAAATGGACTGAAGCTTTCCGACTTATCATAATTTAGTAGGAATTTGTATTGAATTGTATGGAGGGAATACTCTGTTAAGAAATCGTTCAATGTGACAACCGATATCATAAGAGCGAGTCAAAGAGCACAGCACGAGCAGCTCAACTTCATTCACGTCACATAGGATATACGACATACGACATACGCTATATTATATATAATTATATGTATAACCGAATGTATAACTATTCCTGGTTATATATAGTTGTTGCTCGATTGAAATTGAGCTCGAGTCTAGCTCTGATAATTGCCTTCAGTAACCCGATGTCAAAATCTTCCGCTGCCACATCCTCTGTGACCCTGATTCTGAGTTGAAAACTTTTTCATTACATCCCTCCCTCCCGCTAATGTGAGTTTGATTGCTCAGAGCGTCTCTGTCAGATTGTGAGAAAGAGAGACAGATAGAGAGCAGACATCAAGAATTGTACCGCTTTATAGAAGAGATTATCTCCCCACCACCCATACTCATGAAAATATAATTTGTTCAATATGCAGTATATATATTAGCCTTGGACACGGGTGGCGAATGCAAGTAGACTTTTTCAACCATAACTTCCGAATTTCAGTTGACATTTCTGTCAGAGTGAGATGAATTTGGATCGTTGGGATAGTCAGTGATGCCTTAGCAGTATAAGTGCGATACGTCGAGAAACACGCCTACTAATTGTTTAATTATATATATTATAGTTTGGTAAATTTTTATTTGTTATGTTGTATATATAGGAAATGAGAGTATATACATTATTTTGGCTATAATATATCACTACGTATTATTATATTACGAAAGCGCATTTTTTGATTGATATTGTTAAGAGTATTTAAATAATAATAATCATTCTGTTGATTAAAAATGATCGATTATAATTGTAATACACTAATTTATATAAAGTCTAATTACGTATAGTATCAAAAAGTTTAAAGGATGCTCGTATTGTCAAAGATAATTGTCTATAAATTGATATATAGTGTTGATTATATACTTCAATGAAAATGTTTCAATATTGTTTTTTTTCAATGATATATTTCATAAATGTTAATATATGAATTGAATAAATGAAAAAATACACTGCGAAAAATATTTTATTCTAATTCATTTCATACACCCTACAAAATTTTAATTGTAATACATTTCATTATGACAATAAGTAAAAGTCAATTTTGCTAGATAACGTCGTTGTAAGTTCAGAAGAATATGTATGTGAATGTAGATAATACACAAAATGTATACATATATAGCCACAAATAGATTTCAGCCTGTTATTTTGTTAGAGGTGATTATAATATAGTGGTTTCATCATGTCCAGATTGTTGTTGATTGGTGTGTGACCATCCTTTATAAATTATAGCCAATGCTAAAATTGAGCTTTTATAATTTAGGCACTTTTATATTTTATCTATCCTTGTAAATAGATGAATAAAACATTTTAAATATAAATATTTAATCAGCAGTATAATATAATTGGAAGTTTTATATAGGTATTCTCAAATACATTTTAGCTCAAATTGTTAACGCAGAAAACTTAATATATATTATTTATGAACATACATACATATATGCTGATAAAGACATCAATTTTTTAAGTATATAAAATTCAGAACTTAATTGAGAACTAATTGTTTAGCACCTGTTTTCATATACTGAATAAATGTATATATGAGGTGTTTGTCTATATACTAATGTTAATGATTTAAATTTCTATTTCAAATAAAAAAATATTTTTACAATAAAGCGAACAATGTTTCTTTTCTTATATTTAATTTGATTAAATTAGTGACTTAATTAGATATTTAATATTAAGCTTTTTCAATATAGTGAAATAATAAATATTATTAATATATATTATCTAACCAAAAATATGTTAGAAACAAATACTTTTATCACTATTTGTTATGTTAATTATAAATTGGACAAAGAAAACGGATAAATAATATTTTCATCGTGCATCTATAGAGTTCAGAACTTAATATGTATTATATTTCATTAAAATGGATTCTACAAAACACTGCGTGCCTCTTAATCAGGATTGATATTGTCACAAAGATATGTTTAGATGTAATATGAATATTGTATGGACTACAGAAATGGGTTATACACTTCTGACATAATAGCTCAGTGGAGTAAATATATTAATTTTAGATGCGTTTAGGATGGCGTCAAGAAGGATTAAGCCTGTAATATATTGAATTTGCGATGGTATCAAGAAAATTTGAAGTGGATTAAAGTGGGTAGCGAAAGAATCTAGCATGTCGGGATTTTGAAAAAAAGTTGAGTGACGTAATTTCAATTGCGACTTGTTCTATATTTCGATGAAAGGGCAATACAAGAAATATAGCATATATGTGTTCCATTGTCTTGGTGCAATGACTCAACAGGAAAAGCATGAATCGAAATAAATGAAATATCTATACCGGAGATAATGTTTAAATTGATTATTTATAAGTGAAATATATGGGTATGTAGAATTTTAGTTATTATGCTATATGAATATATATGCAAAACATTCAAACTATTAAAATATAATTAAAAAGGAATAAATTGTAAATTAATATAAACTGTATTTAGATAGAGAAAAAATAGAGAAAAAATAGAGAAAAAATAATAATTTTGAATATTTTAAGATATATATTGAATTCAGTAAAATCTAAATAAATATTGATTTTATAGAGTTATTGATTCATGTTTAACAATTTTGTATCTGATATTTTTCTCTGTATCTTTATTATAATTATATAGTGACCGAATTCGGGTTATTTTTGGAAGGTAAATATATGATCTATACTTAAAAGTATACTGATACATTTAAGTTACACTTGTCATAAAATCAGTTTGTAAAATTAACTTAAAACCAAAACAAAGATTTCTTTCAGTATATAAGATGAAATGGCTCTTAAAAATTGTTTGTAAAACTCTGTGAACGCTGTGTATTTCTTCCTGGAATATATTTAAACTTAACTTTATTTTCCGCATGTTTGCGAATGTTCAGTTTAGAAGAAATGTTTCAATGTAATTAAATTTTCCTGCAATATATATGTATGTACATATCCCACCTATATAATACACACAATAGTGATTGATCAAACTCAAAAGTAAGAAACGGGAATTGCATATTATTTTCAATCGGGAACCAAAATTTAGTCAAGAGTTGACCTCCACTTTAATTATATACGCGACTTTGTATCTTCTGTCGGCAAAAACCTTTGATGTCGTCAAGAAGCGAGCCGTGTTTAGCGCGGCTATTTGCTCGTGTTTGCTTGTTATAGTCAGGGAATGACTGACTTAAGTTGTATTGACTTAAGTTAGCACCATTTTTCGGGCTATTACCTATTAAAACAGTCTTTTAGAACAAATCGTCAATACGGAATTGCTTCGAAGATTTTTTGTTTGTCTTGTAATTTCTAGGTTACTGCTAACAGCTATGACACATTACTGTAAGTTGCATTGAAAATGAGAGAATTTCAAAACGTCATATAGCCAGCTATAAACTTTTCATGTGAAATTAAAAAAGGCAAAGAATTTATGTAAAGCGAGCTGCTAATATAGTACCTTTTTTGATCAAACAGACTTTATTGCTCACATGGTATATAATATAGTGTTAGCTATAACAATGGTCGGTAGCTTATACTTAAATTGACATCCTATTCTTAAGGATTTATGAAACGAATTTAGGAATATGATTTGAAACAACAGTTATATTGAATTTGTTATAATTATTATTTAGATGATCTCGACTTGGGATAATATTGTGAACCTTAATCACTCCACACTGAATAAATGAGCAATCTATGTTTTTTTATATATCTAGCCATGAAAATACGTACATACTAATATAGGTTTTTGACAGCAAATTATATGCTTTTGAAATTTGTTTTTATTCATAAAATAATTTACACACTAATATATTTTTTATTTAAATTTACCGTATGGATCAATGCTGGCTAAAAAAATCTATTCGGTATATTATTCGAGAAAATATATGATTTATAGCATTTCTCTCTGAATTATTTAGGCAGACATGCAAAGGTATATTTTATTGACATTTAATTTTAAACTATAGTTTTACCTGTGAAAAATAAACTTGGCATTCTTTTTGTTATACGAACGTGTGCGTCACTAAAAACATTACTTTGCATATTCTATCTCATTTAAGAAATAAATAGATTATTGTTATTTAAATTTAACTGTTCATCATATTTTAACATTGCGGTATTTATTAACGAATATTAATGGATATAGAGTTTTTATATTATAAATATTAAAATGATTATTTTTTTAACAATAGTAAAAACGATTAAAGCTCTCCTATAAAGTAAAATTAATGAAAATGTTTTCAATGAAGATATTAAATACATTTTTGTTTTTTATATATTAAAAATCACAACACTTTTTCCTTGTTTCTAAGGTTGTAAATACGTGAAATACATTAAGAAATTTATATTTGCATATAAATGGAATTTTAAATGTTTACATTAGGTATTCATATATTTCAAAATCTCACATATTGAGTATTAAGTTGGAATAATTTCACCCGTCTAATTCAATAATTATAAAAAAATAATCAATTTGTTTTACGTGTTTGAAAATAGCCTAAAACACTAAATAATATATTTTTTCTCTATATAGGTATGTATATGGGAATATTTACGTATGCCTCATCAAAGCGACATGTGGCATAAGTGGCAATTCAATTCCACGGGGTGATAGAATGCTAGAGACAAAATGATGGTATAAGGGCAAAAAATTGAGAAAAGGACAAAGAGACGGGCTAGTTATACACAAATAATTTGGGAAATTTACTCTTCGGTATTACTGTGCTGTAAATTGTTGTTTGAGTTATTTGGAAAGAGATCTCGTTCTGCTAGAGTGAACTTTGACTTCTGTCTACTTTGGAGGGGTGACCCGTAGAAGCACCTCTTTCAAAAATATTCCTTGAAGTTGAGCTGACATTGTTCCCAAAAAGGGAAATAAAGGCAGGAGTGTGTTTTCAAATCGTTCCACTGTATAATTTAATGCTATATAACCACAGAATATAAACTAACTAAACTGCTATGTATTTAAATGTACATATTTGATATGAACGCAAGTTTTTTTTACATAGGACACTTTGCAATGTGCTTTTTTAGTGGCTTTTAAACCCAGTTGGAACTTGGTAAAAAATAATTTTATGATTTTACTGAAGTTTGTAAGTTCATTATTTTATACGCCTCAGTAAATTGGTTTAGAATAATTCGCCTTCATCGATGTATTTTTGTGGTAACTTATAGCAGGATATATCTTTTTTGGTGAATGGCCTGTTGAATGCACCGCACAGTATTACACAAATTACTAACCATATCATGTAATAGTGAGGATTTTATTTCATTCTTTCATATGAATGACACTTTTTGTAGTCAAAAGTTTTTCTTCTGTTTAGTTTGTAAGCACTCAATTTATATTTTTCGAATTTGTGGTTTATTTATTCACTCTATGTGAAAGGAAATATCGAGAATTAGTTCTTACTTAATTGTTTTTCGAGCCATAGAGTTTTTTTATTAAACGAAAAATTCTATTCTAAGGTCACATTAGTTTATTACAAAGAAAAATTTTGAACAAGAGATCATTATTCGAAAATGAGAATATAAATATGTATTTATAGGGGGTTAAATAGCAGTAAAATCGTTTAATACTATTACAATTTTTGGTTCAATATATAATAAGGATTTGATGAAAATTCTATATTTAATTATAAGCAACACTGAAATTATCAATTTTATATTGCTTATCAGAAAGGGAACTTGGATCTATATTTTCAAAATATACTGATATATATAAATATAGATGTATATTAATATTAAAATGTGCATAAAATTTTTATATTGAAAATTTTGGAAAATAAAAATAAGTTATTTATCAAAAATTTAATTAAGTACTTAAATTAACGAAATAAAATATTAAACAAAATGATAATTATTCGAGAGATAAATATAAATAGAATATAAAACAAATTGAAATTCTCTATTATGTGAAAAAATATTTTGAAAAAAATTCTCGTGACAAAATTTCGGTATAAAAATCTTATTTGGGTATTCAAAATTAAATTAAGCTTTCGAATTACCGTAAAAATTCATACAAAATAATCTTCAATGAAAGATAATATATTTAGAATATAAAACAAATTTAAACTCTCGTAAATGAATGTATATGTAAAAAATTAGAAAGTATTTTCAACATATTGAAAAATATAATGTTTCGATATTTTCGACATATAGGAAATATTCTATATGTCAAAAATATACTTTTGTTCGTATACGAGAATTTGTATTTCTTTTGTATTCTAACTATAATACAGCGACATATAGCGATAAGCTAAAATGGTTGTATACTTCAAGCTATGAAATTTACCGTTTTTTTACTCTTCGAAACCGTTGCCTAGGTGAATGGAAAGGACCTCACAGGAGCCTCTCATGAGGAAGCCATCAAAGTATTCCGTGAAGCCAGTGACCCAATCATCGTTGAGGTTTCCAGGCGAGGGCAGGAGCTCACAACTTCCGGTTACCATGACTATGAGAATAGTTCTCTAATCAAAAAGACTGGCACCAATGAGAGAGAGGTATGCAATTCGGTTTATGTTAAACGTTTAATCAAAAGGTCTCCGAACGCGTGTAGTGTTATAATTAATCCGTAATAAAGTTTTGTAAAGTTTACAATCCTATTAAACTTTTGTTACATTACGCCATGTCACGCTACGTCGCGTATAATACGTTATTTGAGAATGGGCATTTAGGCTTGTGACCATTATTTGATAGTTTATATACATATGTATAATAGTACAGTACAGTCATAGTTAATGACAATTTTTGTATTAATAATAAATCATATAAAATGTACAATTTGTTTAAAATTAAATTCATTTGTCATTTTATATTTGTATTTCTTAAATGGGGAATTATTATTATTTGTATCTGTAATTCTTATATCTGTAAATTCGCTGAGAGTCACAGCTGAAATTCTTTGAAATTTATTGCGAGACAATAATTATAATTAAAATAATGGAACATTTCTAATGACTCTAAAATAATTAGTCTGTAGAAAATAAATAGTTTTTTTAAACATTAAAACAACATTCAGAAGTAAATACATTTCTAATTCAGTAACTGTTACGGTTCTCTATATTCCCCCTTTCCCTTTCTTATTGATATTGAATTCTTCTGAAGGATAAGGACCCCACCGCCACAAATACCAATCTACCCTCATGGGTTTCCGGAGGACCAGCTCCAACCGAACATTCCTCTGTCCCCTCTCTTCGACAATCTTGCTCGACTGGTGTGCAGACTGACTCCTCACTTCTCCTTCCGGCCGCTATCTCAGTTCTGGCCGCAGCTGGAGGCTCCTGGGGAGAGGAAGGCAGCTCCATGGCGACGACTTACCAAGTGGAGAATTGCTATCAGGAGATTGGGGCACCTATCAGGTACGCAGTAAAACTCAATATTAAAACATTTGCATATCTTATAGGCGCTTCCTATTTTGTTTTTCTATATTTCTATATTTTTATAGAATAATAGAAAGAAAACATCTACAAATCAACATTCATATGTAGAATAGATCTATTGATTTATTTTATTTACAAATGTTGTGAATTATTTTTTAATTTATAGATTATTTGAGTTTTTGTTTACCAATTTTTAATTAAATTATTTATTTCACGAATTATAGTCTTTATATAAATATATACATATATTCTCTCTTAATTAAAATTTATAATTTAACTGAAAAGTGAGAAACGATTAGGAAAAACGCACGATATTTCTAAATATAATGAATTTTATGATTATATTTTTAAAATAAAGTTAAATATATATTAAATTGTGTGAAATTTTTATTATCATTTTAACAAACTAATCCATATATAAATTTAAAGAGTCGATTTATAAGATTGCATAAAACTTAATACAATGAAAATTGCAAAAGCGTCTACTTTCCAACAAAATATATTTTTATCATATTTTCATTTTCGAACTTCGTGACTATGTCTAACGTTTTTATTTACCAAAGAAAAACATAAGCTATTTGGATCCGATGAGGTTTCCGCATATACTGTATGTTAATTTGGTCCAAAAATTTATTATGTATGATATATCTATATGTATTATTGATGGCTATATATACCCGAAATCAAACACAACATAAGCGTTGAAAGTTAGATATATTTATCTTATCACAAAGTTCTCTTTGTAATTTTGGTTTATTACGAAATACATAGAAATGTAGAAACGTAGTAATTAATGTTTGAACTCATTTATAAATGGATCTAGTGTAACTAAAATAATATATATGTATATATAAATAAAGTAATTTATAACGGCGCAATTTATTAAACGAATTTGGAAGCGGCATTTTTTCTCTCATGTTAGAATTTTTTTAATGCCACTAGAATTGTATTGTAACTTTGATCAAAGAAGATCTCGCACACATAGCTACCGAGTGTTATATTTCTTTGGAATATAGGTCAGAAGTGTTGACATAATACACATTGTACGCGATTATAGTTCCAATCGAGTACAATTGTTTGATTAATCTGTTTAATCTGGCTATTAAAACAAACTGACAAGGAGTCAAACGTTGAATAGAATAAAATGACAAACACACATATTATTTACATAATCGGCTTATATACTTTAAAATCAGGTTAAGGTTCACATGTTACAAAATGTGTAAAGAAATATTTTTAGACACTTATGTTTCCCGCTTTTTTTCGATAAGAAAAAATAACATAATTCAAAATATGACATTGTTTAAATTTCTTGAAATTTACTTTTTATTTTAAACTCAACAGTTTTATATGACTCAAAAAGCTATTATACATGCCCTTTAAATTGCTGAATTCGTTTTTATACAGGACTGCTTGAAAATTAATCGATACAAACATTTTTATTGTTTTTATATTTCTTAAAAATGTGAAAGACATACAATTATATATACATAAGTATATTTAAACTTTAATTTTGGTACGATACCTTTCTCCTATTACAATAGATTTAAATTTATTGGTACAAGTCAATATATATATAACAAATCAAATATTACAAAATTATAATTATAGTGCAGTAGATTTCTAATGAAATTTATATTTTGAAATCACCAATACCTGCTTTATCATATTGTTTAACAACTTGAGAAAGCTTGTTATAACCGAGCGGTGCTTGCTTAAACCATTTACCATTTTTCCAATAAACTGAAGTTGCAGGAGTCAAACAGAATATATTATTTGAAATATCAGAACGTAATTCAATGTATTTCTGCAGGAATCTGTAACAGACAATTGATCGACGCGCACTATTTTGGTTCTAAACGACTATGTTTTATGGTATTCTAAAACATAATAATCACATTCATGCACTATAAGTTGGGTGCCTTAATTCCAATTTGATTTGTAGTGAGTCATTTGTATTCGTTGTCATTTCAAAGGGTGACGTGTAATCCATTAAAATATAAGATAGTATCTAATATAGTTTCCAGAGTTCGATCACTCTTGGTCACTTTGCGTCCACATCTTATCATTTTCGAATTTTGAGATTAACTCTACTTGTTTGCATATGGTAGAAAACTCTCTGCTGATGCTTGTTTGTATGAAATATCTAAAACGGTTAAAAGATGGGAAAATTGTGTCTTCAAAAAAATTAATCATGCAGACTTGTTCTCAAAAATATGAAAATATATGTGAAATTGTTTAAATCAACAGAAAAATAACGCCTTAAAGTTATAGAATATTTTAACTCTGTTGATACTTTTAAAATATTAATATTGATGCTTCACAGCTATATAATTTGTTTCAAAATAATCATAAATTATATCAGATAATAAATGGCTTTGAGGTTATTTTGAAAATATAAGCCAAAGGACGCAATAACATAAAAATATAATGTACATAATTAAATTATAAAAGTATTTAATATTAACCATATAAGTTCTTATTTTAGAGTTAAAATGTAAAATTATTATTATCAAATATGTACATGTTAATATTAAGATCAGACATTGTAATTTATTTTCAAAAGTGAAATAAATGAGTAGTTAAACAAAAGAAAATAGAACTTATATATAGAACATGTATATATAAACACTGATAAAAGGATATTTTTCGATATATATCATTCGATAGTAAGCGCATGAATAATTATTTACAATTTTATTCAAAAGTCATATAAATATTCAAATACAGACATTTAATTGCAACATATATAATACTTCATGTCAGAAAAATATAATATTATAAAGCTTAAATATAAAATATATGCATGGACTTTGTATAAAATACATACCTTTAAAATGAGGATGTAAATGTACTACAAGCAAACAATTATCGATATATTAAAATATTTATTATAAATAAAATAAATATTGACACTTGTTTAAATTTAAAAAAATAAAATGATTATTTTTATATAATATTTTGCTATTTATTATAGGTAATTCAGTTGCATTATGTATAATAAACAACGCTAAATTAAAAATAAAATTCGTTTTGAATAAATATAGGAAAAAATAATAAATAATTAGTCGGGTGTTTAAATCTATACTTGAAAATGATAAAATATACTGACACACATCGCATACATAGTGACGCGTAGAATTGAATTATTTCATATTTAAATTTTAAAGATATCCTGTAATATATATCTCTACAATCAACTAAATTTCGAGTTTGTCACAATTTTTTGGGATCTGTTGTATTTTCGTCCAATCAGCAACCAGCCAATAAGAGCATTACTTTGTTTTTATTCCAAACAATGCTGCTTTCTAAAAGTAGCCAACATTATTTGTTTACTAGAATTTCAGTAGATATTTGCTCTCTTCCATTTATTTCTTTGGTCATAGCATTTTCCAGCATTGGTTTGTCATAACATGGATTTTTAAAATAGAAACAATCTTAGATACATTTGAAAAATGAGGTATGTAATTATTCCTTTGTATAATTTTTTACGTCCAATTTAATCTAATTTTTGTTGCTAATAATACAAAAACACATTCGTAAATATATGTTTTATTCCGGTAATTCACATTTATTTTTTAAGGAAATTGTAGTATTCGATAGAAAATGAACATTTTAATACACTGCCTTAACCAATCACAGTGTCCTTGAGTGATGGGTAGTATTGCTTTTTATCGTTGTCATTTTTTAATTTCAATATTATATAATTTATTGTAGGTATTTATTTAATTAAGCACCGTTTATTAATTAATTATAATTTTAAATTGTTGGACAAAATGATTCTTTTGGATAAATATTATGCTGATGTATACCTAATTTGCCTTCATGCTTTTTTAGATAATTTTCACGTAAATGCAATATGTACACTAAATTAAAATAATACACATATTAATATTATATTCGGACACATTTTACACATATCATAAAAGTACAAATATATACTCACTGATAGCATACTTATACAGATATACTAGTACAATGTTTTATAGATTGAAGAGATACTATGTAGCTTTGATTAATCAGTTAATATTGCTTCTGAATGAAAAATACTATATTTTAGTTTAATATATACCACTGATAAAATTTGAACGTTTGAGCGATGGAAATCCAGGTAAAGTCACCTTTTAAGTTATTCGCTATAATATTTAGAAGTACCTATGATAACAGAAATCGGTTCTTTGCATGACTATCTTAATTAATCGCCGGCTTTTTCTGTCTCATTCAATTTTCATCATTTTCTCCTTATATATCACCTGTCGCTTATCTGAAGAGACTTACTTCGAACCCTTCTTTGTTTCATATGAATATATTTTGTATAGGTATATATATCTCCCTATCAAATACATTTAGCCCTATTATATATACAACTACTATAAACGAAAAATAAAATTTTGACGAATAACTATAACTATATATGTATGTATATAAATATATAAATAAGATATAGGTATAAATGATCTTAAATATCGTACTTTAAAACAAATTTATTACATTTTTTTATATATAACTTTATTTTAAAGCTCAAATGATATGCACAACTATTATTTCTACAATTTCGATGTAGTCCAAAAATGAAAACTTAGAAAAATATTTAAGGGAGTTGCTCATATAATAATTCGAAATATTGACACTACATTTTTTCCATCATTCCGTGTCAATACTTTCTTGATCAGATTAACCAATGCACTAAATATTAAAAAAAGCATGATTTTAATATTTCCTATTTCAAATCTTGCTATATATATAATCTATTTGTTACTCAATTGAACATATTGTAGACAAATTCTTGCAAAGTTAGAGAACTTCTATATTATGTATTGATATTTGTATTTATTGCAAGTACAAACCAACGAGTCATGATAAAGTGAGATACAAATTGAGATAATTACGAGTAAGTAATATAAGTAATATATAGTCAGTTATATATTATGTTATAGGTAATACAGTGTCAAGATTGTGTACTTTATATTTTATCTTATAGGTTTCTATAATCCAAATTTAATAGTTCAAAAATGGGGCTATGCCTGAATTTTCAGTGTTAATTAAAGGAATTCGTCGCGTTTCAGGGAACCTTTTGATAATTTAATCCTTTTCAAAATATAGGTACATCCTTTTGCATAATTAGAAAATGTTGTATCATTATCTTTTATAAGTTTAGAAAATACAAAGTCTTCAAACTATCATAGCTTTAATAGTCGTTTGTTTAATATGATCTATTTAATTTGTTTTCAATAATTTGCTTATTATAATAACAGTTTTCTCTTGGAAGACCATCTAAAAAAGTATGCATATATTAAAAGAATTTTTGGTGACATATAAAAGTTAGAATAAAGTTCAAATATAGGATCATATATTTTCTTGGACCAGAATAAGTTCTGATTGAAACGACGCTGCTGTTTTTTGTTGGAACTATAATATCTCCTACCTCAAATAATTGTAAATGATACCGCACAAAACAATTAATTAGAAGTATATATATAAATCTATAAAACAAACACTGTTATGCCTATCCGCCTAATCTGTTGGATAAAATATTTAAATTCTTTAGTAACCCATTATAGTTTTCAGAAGATAAACTAACTGACAACTATATAATGTTAAAGACAAATTGCTTAGCTTTTTGACAGTTGTGTAGATGGAAGTACCTCGAAATTACATTTAATTATATTGTTCGAAACAAACGTAACATTTATTATGACTATATTATGAATAAGTACTATAATATTTTTTTCTGTGGACATTATTGACTATGCAGTATTTTAGCCAAATTACAACTAATTATTCTAGCACCAACTTTCTCCCCTCATTTTGCAGACTCTGTCAGACTACCTCAGCTGAACGAGACATCAGTGAACAGAACCAGCAGATGAGCCTGCAACTTGATAGTCCTGGTAATCCAATGATGACAGAGCTGGAGTGTGGTGGCCTGCTCAAACTTGAGGAAGTAGATGAGGAGGAAGAGGAAGAAGAGGAGGATTTTGATGAGGAGAAGCTTGACATGATGTATGAGGTGAGCTAGTAACGCCATGAAAACTCGGATATCACTGGATGAAGTAGATAAATAAACGAAAACTCGACATTTGACATGCTTATTTTTCCGCCGCATACACACGTAATTTGAATATATAGGCGTCAATCTTGAACAGTATTTAACAAGAAATTTTATGAATTAGAGCTGCCTTCTGTCGAATTTTCAATGCTATCCTTTAGTTGTGCTGCTACAGGTATTGTATATAGATATTAATATTTTAATCGACTGCCTCGAATAACAAAATCATGTTAAAGCATAGAAGAAAATTAATGCCTGGAAAAGAAAAGAATTCCTTATAGTCATTGTCTAATAATGAAAATGAAAATAATAATGCCCCCATAACTTTTTGAATCAAAGAACACATTAAAAAATCTCACGGATAATATAATGGATGACAAATATTGTGACTGTTAGATCCGTTATATTATCCGTTATATTCGTGTTTTGAAAAGGGGATCCGTTATATTAACACTAGAAGCGCGGACCCGTCAGGAGACGGATTATCGGATATTCAATAATCAACAACTTTTTTCCGATAAAATTTTGTTGGCCAATTTTTTCTGACTTTTATTTATTTGCTTTGGCCTCTATAAATCTCAAATTTCATGAAAAGCCATGCATTAGTTTCTGAATAAAACGCAAAAAAACTTTAACCGCGGATCCGTCAGGAGACGGATAATGCAATTTTTTGACATTTTCAAAATTTCAAACTTTCAAAATTGCTATCAAATCGCTATAAAACTATCTATTATATTGTTTACAATGAATAAAATATGTATTCAATGCGTAATAACCCAACAAAATTACATAAAATATTCACTAAAAATTACAGAAAAATGTTGGTAATTTTTTCGTATTATTTTCTGTTTTCCAGTATGTATGTATATATATATATATATCATGTTTCTTTGGCTTTATATAATTTATTATTTTGAGATAATGTTCCCACTATCATGTAGAATTACTAATTCTGTGTTATTTAGCTATTACTTATTATTTTTGAATCCCTAAATGTGCGAAAAAAATGAAATCCGTCAGGTGACGGATCCGTGCTTCTAGGTATATTAAAATAGCCGCGCTTCTAGTGTTAAAAGCTATCCATCTTCATTAGCAATAAGTTGACATTTTTGAGAACCATTTAAAGAATTACTTTGAACTTTTAATAACAGTAATTTTATGCTTTAAATATCAAATGAAATTTTATAATGCTTACCCATTCAATTCATGTCTCTGTGTTGCTACTCTCTTTTTTTGCTACAGTGACAACATAGCAGATCATTAGGGTCAGCAAAATTTACAATATCTCTCCATATTTGTTGCCGATAAGAGCACATCACAACCTTGGAAGTATCAAATTTTAGATGGACACTTCCAAGGTTGGCCGTGCATAGTAGTATCTTTGCCGCAAATGTACATACAAATACACCACAATTGTAAGTATCTACTTGAAGTGCATGCTTCAGTTTTCCCTGTGAACTTCCGCCATTTTTGTGTAACAGCAAAACGACTGAAATATAGTAGCAAACATCACATTAAGCTACAAATAACGTTTACAACGAAATTTAAATCTTACATTCTGTAGTTAGAATAGTAATGAAGTTTACACACTAACATTTTTTCCAGTTTAAACATTTATATGAATAATTACAATGTCTATTGCATTGTCAAAAATTATAATATTCTACAACATTTTTGGTTTATGAAAATTGTTCTTTTGCTTAAGGAAATAGACAGTTGGAATAATTAATTAAATTGCAAATTATTATTATATACAAAAACCATTGATTATGGAAATGTACAATGTGTTATTTTACTTCTTATGTTATAGGTGATAAAATGATGTTTTAATTGATTATTTTCAATAAATGTACATTCTCATTAAAATATTTAGCAACATTAATAATTTCATTAATTGGTTAAAGTAAATATTTCTGTTACATTTAAACTGTTCAAGCACAAAACATTTACCTCCATCTATCATACAACTACTTTCTTTTTGAATTTTCACCCAAAAGAATTGAATTTAGATATGAGGGCAAATATGGTTTTAAAATAATATCTGTATTGTACACTCATACAAGGGGGATGGAGGGCGTCAGCCAAAAGTGTACAAGGGGGAGGGAGTGGTCGGAGGGAGGGAAGGAGAAAGGGAGGAATGAGTGAGGGAGGGAGGGCAAATCTGGTTTTAAAATAATATACTGTGTATACTATATTTTATAGGGGTGTATGCTCATACAGGGGAGAGGGGGCGGCGTCAGCCAGAAGCTTACAAGGGGGGAGTGGGTGTTCGAAAATTCTGAAATAGGGCATATGTACTTTGTGCATGGCCCATAAAAACTCACATTTCTATACTAAATAAGAATAAATAATGTTAACTTACTAATGTGTCAACATTCAACAGTCTGCAGTCACTGCAGTTGGCCTTCACTTTTGTTTCGAACTTTTTGAAAGCCAACATGGGAGAGTCAACCTATTATGAGATTAAATTATACAAAAAATTAATAACAACTTCAATAAAGTTCTAATGAAAATTGTGTAAGCAAATACTGATAGGATATCACTATATCTTTCACATAGATTCAGGAAATTAAATTTCTAAAACAGTATTCATAATTTATTAGCAGCACAGAGATACAAAAAAGCACAAGTAAGGTTTTTATTAAACAACAATAAAATCTATACTTTTTCCAAAACTTTAATAACACAATAATGGGCTGCTGTGCCTCATAAGCATACCTGAACTAGAGGGGGTTCTCCTACCACCCCTTAAGCCCAGGGTGAGAGTAGACGCTAGGTTTTACTTAAAAAAAACATGTTAAATAAATTTTGGATTAAAAAAAAGTACTTATGAAATCGGGATTTTTAAGAGGATGGGTGGTATGGTGATTTTTAATCATGAATGACATAGTACACTTCTTTAGATTGTCTTCCCAGGTAGTTGTTCAGGTATCCTTACAAACATGTACTATTTTTTATTACTATGTAATATCATAAATGTTGTTATGTATTATATTGTATTTTGAAATACATTATATTAAACTAAATGATATAATACTATTAAAGAATACTTCTCAGTCTTAAAAAAAAGTCTTCTCAGAGCATCATAATGAATCATGAAAAGTCATGAAATGCCTAGTTACTATGTAGTGTAATTTATTTGTAAAACCTGTTTGTTTTCATCGATGGGTATGATGGTACCCACGACGTAGATTAACCAGTAAGCTGGAAAATATAATACATTGAAAACATATTCGAACATACATGCCACCAAGATGATGTGATGTATGGGATTGCTGTACTGATTTTCAAAAATCATAAAGATTGTCAAGAAATTTGGTCACAATACCAGCTGTCCCCTTAGCATTAAAGAACCAATAAGTTGGATAATATAGAGATGTTTTCTTAACTTTGTCATCGCAATAAATTCATGAGAACAGTGAGACAAAGCATTTAATAATAATATGATGGGAGATTTGGAGGAAGACTGTAGATGAGCTGGACAGGTAGCGTGTGCAAGAAGAAAGATAAACACCAGACAAAACAGCAAGACAAGGTTTCTGTCATATGAATACAGTTAACTAGCTTTTTAAATGCAGCTCTGTGCAACACAACAGAATAACGAACTGGGAGTTCACCATAAATTACAGGGTGTCCGTGACCTGGAAAATCAGGGAATATCAGGGAATATTTCATACTTACCTGGAATTTTTTTATTGGTGTCTAAAAATTGTTACATGCTATATTTATCTTTTAGAAAATACACTGCAGAAGAGGTTGCACACATCATTGCAGATTTTAAGGATGATATTCTTTCTGCTGACATATCACATATTATATTAATTATCTGATAATTGTGTTGTCAGCTTCAAAGCTTAATATTGCAATCAATTTCACTTAGGTTTTTATACTTTGAGATTAGTAATGTTGATGTGCATCAGTCAATAAGTTTGGTACATTATATACTCCAGCTAATTTACACGCTTTGGTTGGCTGGTTAAGGACCAGTGTCTTTATATAAGGACAGCAAGAAACCTAACTTTTATCATCTTGGAATCAATCCTCTTATCACATCTAACTACCAAAATTTCTTTCCATTTTTTGTGAAAATAGGTTATTTAGATAACAAATAATGAATTACAAACAAATTTAAAATTATTAAGATATATAATTCTATTATAGAGATGATATAAACATTAGGATTATTGCTATTCTCATATGAGTACTCTGGTTCTTAACCGGTTAAACCAAAAGTAATGAATTATACAGAGTATACTATATTTATTTTGCTCAAACATCTATTCCTCTATTTAGTAGTTCTAATTTAATCTAAACTGTTTATTTGTCATTTATTTCAGAGACAACCAATAATGCCGAGTGTAGGAAAAAACTAGATTTCAAGATTCGTGGTTGGATGGAGAATGGAAAGATTTGTTAAAAAAAGTACTAGGAGATGTATTTTCTGCTTATTGTTGTATTTGTAAAAAAGCATTTTCACTTAGTAACATGGGTTCCCAAGCTATTAAAAGCACTTAAAATCAAAAATCATATCAAGAATATTTCAAGTATCAAAGGAGAAACTAAATTGTCTTCATTTTTAACTAATTCAACTACATCAGGGATTTCTTCTGCTCTTGGAACATCTGCTGATGGATCATCTTCTGCAAGAACTTCTTTGAAATCAGTTCCTCTCTATGTCAAGGATGATGTGATTAAAGCAGAAATATTGTGGTCTATGAAGGTTGTTATGTGTGGCATGACTAACCGAAGCACCGATGGTATTGGACACATATTTTCTGCTATGTTTCCTGACAGTAGCATCGCCAAACCATTTAGCCTTGGTCGTGACAAAATTAGTTATACCCTAACTTACGGTTTATGCCCTTTTTTAAGTAGGATCTACTTCAGCAAGTTAGTAAATTCTTGAGATAGTTGTGTGCTTTGATGAAGCATTAAATCGGTTATCACAACGTGGACAAATGAATATTATTCTCCGTTACTGGGACTACACATGTAATCAAGTTGCAACCCGTTATCTTACTTCTTCTTTTTTAGGCAGCTATACGGCTGATCATTTAGCTGTAGCCTTGAAGGAGGGTTTGGGTGACATTCCCCTAACTCAAGTATCACAATTTTCTATGGATGGGCCTTCAGTCAATCTTAAGTTATTGGATCAAATGCAGACTGAAATTGCAATGACTTACCCAAAGGTACCAAGATTTCTTGACTGCGGTAGTTGTGGTTTACATGTAGTTAGTGGTTCTTTTCAGACTGGTCACGATAAAACTGCATGGAAGATTAATACATTTCTGAGGAATATCTATTGTTTACTAAAAGATTGTCCCGCTAGGCGTGCAGAATTCACGCGTGTCACTGGCAACACTGCATGGTCATTAAAATTCTTCACCATTAGATGGGTGGAAAATGCAACGGTTGCACAATGTGCTATTGAAATTCTTCCTGATTTTAAAAAGTGGCTGACAGAAACGAATCCAAGTTTGACACCAAAATCACAGTTGTAAATCACAGTACTTGATGTAAAAAATCGGCTTTCTGGTGTATTGCTGCCTGCAGAACTACAATTTTTCAGATCTGTGGCACTTTTATTAGAACCTTTTCTTACACTTTTCCAAACCAATAAACCAATGTTTCCATTTCTCCATGAGTATCTGGAAAAGGTTATTCGATCTGTATTACAAAGATTTGTCAAGCCTGATGTTTTGAATACAGCAAAAACAATAAAAGGACTGGCATCGATTAACCTTTCAGCAAACAGCCCTGATTTATCAACTATACCAGATGTTGGGTTTGGGGATAATTCTGGACTGAAGAATATCACAGAGCACCAGAAAGCATCCTTTTATTCTGAATGTCGCAACTTTTTATCTGCATTAGTAGAAAATTTTTTTGAGCGATGCCCATTACGGTATGTAATTGTCAGTAATGCAAGTTCATTGTCACCACATCAGTTGAAGATAAGCACATCTGTATGTACAAAACGCATGTCCATTTGCTTGGAAATATTAATTGAAGCCAATCGATTGTCAGCTAAAGTTGCAGATAAAGCAAAGCAACAGTTTGCTACTCTGTTGGCAGATAAAGATTTCCTCAGCAGAGTAAATTATTTTCAAATCAAAGCAGACAGGCTTGATGTTTTTTATGCAGACGTTCTGAAGTTTGATGATGAAAAGCAAGAATTATTCTTGCACAATTTATGGTTGTGAAGAAAATATTGACTGTCTCATGGTAATGCTTGTGTCGAACGTGGGTTTTTGATCAACAAGAACCTTTTAGTGGAAAATTTACACGAAGACTCCCTAATTGCACAAAGGATGGTATTTGATGCTGTTAGCAGTGCTGGTGGTCCTCTACATGTTCTCATGACACCTGAGTTGATCAAGTCAGTCAAAATGGCACGTACTCAATACCAAACAACATTGGACAAGAAGAGAGAAGATGTGAAAGGTGATAAGGAGAAAGAAAATTGCAAATGCAAGGCTGATGAATGTCTTGAAGAACTTCAAATGAAATGCATGGCTCTGCAGGCTGACACTAAAGCCCAGGAAAGGGAAATATTGAATGAGACGGCAGCTTTGCAGAAGGATATGTTGAATCATTGTTGCGGATACTTTCTCAAACCACCAGTATCTAAATTAAAACAGTAATTACACTTTGATTTTCTTTCATTTGCAGAATCCAATGTCTTCAATCAGTACCTACTTTACCCAACCTGCTACCAAGCTTCAATTTAAATAACATTTTATCAGTTATATCATGTTATGTTTATCAAAAGAAATATACATACACTTCGTTTTTCTAGTATCCTTTTTTTCCTTGGTTTATATTTTACTATATTAAAGTTCTGGTTGATCTCCTGTAATTTCCTTATACTTTATAAAGTATGTTTATGCAAAATATATTTTTACTGTCATTTTGTAAGTATGCACAACATTTTAGTTTATGTATATAAGACTGATGCACATCAACTTTTGAACTGGGTTATTGTAACTTATATTATTAAGTTACTTGGGGAAAAGTACTGGAAATAGCCTGGAATAACCTGGAAAATGGCCTGGAAAAACCTGGAAAATCAGGGAATTCAATCACAGATTTTGTGCGGACACCCTGTATGCATTATGAATTAAGTCTTATTTAAAATGTAGTAATAATTAATCGACAAATAAGTATTGCATTTATTAATAGTTATATAAATCTATTAAATACAAATTGAATAAACAAAATGATTAATTATATATACAAAAATGCAAACATTAAATTATGCTATAATATTATTTTCAACTTTGCATACCAAAACGTTAATTAAGTATAACTTAATATGCCTAAACATATTAGTCATTTGACTTATTTACGTAACATCTAGATGTATAATTGTAATAGGTAGGTACATGAAATAATAATGGTTAAACGAAATGTGTAAATATTATGTAATTCCTATATAATTGTAGTCAATAGTATTATATATATATTTACAATAATGTTCTGATTATTGAAGTGCACATTTGAAATAATGGAAATATTATTTTGTGGTAATACTTTATTTTCAATTTATTGTCATTATTTCAATAATGTTAAAATTAGGGGACTTATCAAAATAAAATAAAACCACAATGAATAAGCCACAATGGTTTTATTTTATTTTATTGACTTTTCCCAAGTAATTTTGGAATTATCATGTTAGGGGACTTATTATATCACATATTAAATGACTTTTATTTTTTTCATTTAAATATGGCTTTATATTTCATACTATTTTAAATTATTACCTTTTGATTTTACGATTTTTGATTTTTGTGACTTTAAATAACCACTTTTTATTTAGTCAACGTTTTAAATTACGACTTTTTTAAATACGACTATTTATTTACAATCTTATGTTTACAACTTTTTTAGTTATGACTTCTTCTTTAATACGACTTTTTTGCAGTAACCGATATTTTTTGTTTTATTACAGGTACAATTATACTATGGAAATTAATTATATGAATGCTATTAAAGAAATAATAAAAATGTTAACGAAAAAATTAAAGTAAGATAAATGTGACCTAATTATATTCAAGTGATTTACTCATTTCCACTCCATCACAATAATAATTGCATCATACTATTTTAGACTAAGTACACATTGAAGACTTTATTCCAAATTTTAAATAATCTATAGATAAAAACATCAACATATACCTACTGTTTTAAAATGTATTATTATGTGTAAATTTAATTGTATAAATAATATGCTGTGTTTTTTTTCTTATTCTTATACTTTACTTACACCATGATAAAAGTATTCTATCAATCTAAATCTATTATGTATTCTTAAGTCCCTGGAAGTGGACTATTTATGCCTGGTTTTAATAGTGCATATTTATAAACTTCCAAAAAATGATAATACAGTGCAAGTACCAACATTTGTCTATGTAGATGAATTAAGACAACGTTTGGCTTGGGTAGAATTAGTTAAATATATTGTTTTTTTTTAATATTATTCAAATAAGGCTGTACATAAATATTGTATATATATTTCCTTATTCTGTTTCAGGTGAAAGAAATCGAAAAAAGAGATTCTGTTCTTACATCAAAACAGCAGATTGAGCGTTTGAACAGACCTGGTTCAACTTATTTTAATTTAAATCCTTTTGATGTATGTGTGATTTCATTTAATATTTTGAACTATTTTTACAATACTGTTTTTTGTTTTGTTTTAAATGATTTTACCTACTGTAGCTTTTGCTAGTTCTGACATATTTTTAATATATTTTTCTTTAATATCTATATCTATATATATTTATTAGTCACAATGTAATATTAAAATACAATGTCTAAAGCCTATTCACACTACCCGTGCTCTTAAAGATATGTGTGGCGCAGATAAGCTAGGACGTACTCCTGCATGTTTGTCTGCATTTGACTAATTTCTGAGGTCATGGCAAATAATCAAAAATGCTTCGAGCTTAGGATTGTGGTTAATAGAGAACAAAGCATCACCTGCCAAATTTGACAAGATAATTGCGCCGTCTTCCTCGTTGATGTACTGGGGACTATAGTCCATATACTATAGCAAGGGATATTGTTTTGGACCTGGTGTATATAGTTGAATATTTCTTAACAAATATCTTTATCAAATTAATTAATTATGTAATTTTGATCTAAATGAATGTAAACTGGCATATCTTCTAACAATTAAATAAAAACGTATTTATGTTAAGACAGGATATATATTATATGCATCCTCATCTATGAGTATCTGTTCTTTTTTAAATTCAGTTAATAGGCATTAAGATTTAATTTCTATTTAAAAGCAGTTCTCTATATGCCAAAGTGAATGTCCTTTCTTTTTAGGTTTTACAAGTTGATCCAGATACTCCTCTTAGTGAGGTCAAGAAGAAATATCGTCAGGTATGACTAGCTTTGAAATACTTATTTTCAATTATTAGTAAATATTATTTTTATATAATTCTATCGTAGTCTAATGAAGGAATATCTCTTGTAATCTAGCATTACAACATCATGAGAATCGTTTTATTTATTATTAATGAAGTGTTTAAATTGTTTGAAAAAGTAATACTGGTTATCTATTGTATAAAAGTACAGTATCTCATTTCACACAATATAAAAAACCCTTTGACAAGCTTTATAGAATGGAACTACTTTTTTAAATTACATATTAATGATTTGTTTGGATTCAATACTATGTTTAGATGTCCTTACTTGTCCATCCAGACAAAAACCAGGACAACCGTGACCTGGCTCAAAAATCTTTTGAAGGTAGGTCTCTCAATCTCTCTGTTAGCTGTTTACTTTAGTTATTTTTTAATTCTGCACTAAAATTTTCAATGTATACTACATTTTTAACTTAATGAATATAATTTGTAAAATTAGTAGAATTTTTAAATTATATAATTGCTCTCTTTATAATACTTACCTTAATCTGTAATTTTTTTTAGTTTACAATAGCTTGCAGATTATTTTTATTGAATTATAAATATCAAAATTTACTATTTCTACCATAGTACTACTTAAACATCGTATACATATTTTTTGTTCAATGTTTGCTCTTTTGTCTCTTTAGATGCAATTTTAATTTTTTTATAACGGCTGAGTGTTTGTAGTTTTAAGTATTATTTGCTCTTTAACAAAAATACAGGATTTATCAAAATTTAGTTTCTTAATCGTTTATTAATAGCACAAACAGGTTTGTTGTTTATTTATTGAAATATTCTACGCCTGTTTTGGGATATTCTTTCTTCCAGCTGTAAATAAGTCATACAAAACTTTAGAAAATGAAGAAGGATACAAGCGGTGTCAAGAAATTGTAGAGGAGGCAAAATCAAAAGTCGATGAAATGGTATGCATGATAATTCATGACGCTGTAACGTAATTTTGTCCATTTTATTTTATTTTGTTCATTTTATGTATCATTTTGATATCTGTTTTTGAACCATACTTTATATAGATGATTCAAAAACGAAAAAAAAATAAGAAGGAAGGTCGGGGTTCTGAAATTGACGAAGACGATCCAAACAAAGTATTATTTTGCTTTTTAATTTTTTTTATTATATAGAATTTTTAATGATAGTATTTATTGAAATGTTTTTCTATTTTAACATTATTAATAATGAATTTCAAAATAAAATGATTTCATTAATTGGTTTAACTATTATGGTGTTTTTAAATGTATTTGTTTAACATTTTATTACGTTAGACTAGTTTTATCGTTTAAAATTAGTTACATTTTTAATCTTTATGCAAGATTTTTTCAAATGTTTCATTTTTTTGTTTCAAACTAACGTTATGAACAAAATTACTATCGATGGGATAGTTAAATCAGATCTTTCGAAGGAATAAAACTCTTTTATATGCCTTCTTTTACCACAGGACTGCACTAAAAATATACCCATTCCTCTTTTGTGAAATAGACTCTTGTGTCCCTAACGTATAGTTGGGGAAGTTGTATAGGTATAAATAGCCGTATAGCTGTGAAATTTTGTTAATTCTCTTGTAACTGAGATCATGTAATGTCGAATAATATAAGCTTATTGAATGTAGAATAATACAAGCTTATTGAATGTAGAATAATATAAGCTTATTGAATGTAGTTTCATCCAATTTCATATTTATTATGTTTAATTTTTTATTCTAAGATATTTTCGATACTTTGAATTTCATTTAAGCATTTATTTAAAATTGTTTTCAGTACAAGCACGCAATATACGTGCAGACTTGTAAACTTTTTGCTGACCTTGAAAGATTACGTGTGGAGCAAGAACATAAAAATGCTAACGAACGGTAACTAAGTCATTTATTGTAGCTAAATGAGCAATAGAGTTATTTTTTATTATACATAATATATAAAAAATATTGTAAATTTCTATTTCACGGTTATTATTTACTGACAATAAATATTAGTTTTATTTGCCATTGAGAATTAATTTTTAATCATCTGCGTTAAACAACTTTTGAATATTTCATAAATAATTATCTTATAAGATTTAAACTGATATTTGGTTATGTTTATAGTTATTTGTTTAATTATACGGATAAATCCATTTTACTACTTTTTAGTAACGTGGTATAGAATCCAAATTTTCCAGAACAAATAATAATATGGATTTGAAAACTTAGCTTGTTTAATTTATTGTTTTTATTTGTCTAATTGTAGTTATATTCAAATGTATAGATCGGTTTTAAAGAGATAAATATATATATATATTTCTAAATTTGTAGAGCGCTGATTATATTATTTTTGTAATAGTTTAGAACAATCATAATTGTAATATCCTAACAGATATTCGATCAATTTTAATTTTTAAATTTTCTTTCTTAGAATCAACTTCTATGTGGTAACATATACATCTATACGTAGTTTTAAACATGGTTCATTAGGTTTTTTGTACATATGATATTAAGTTAGCAAATGTGGAAGGTTTATACCAACATGTTTATGGCACCTGTGCAATTTTAAACCTCTGATGAAAGGCGTCTTTTAATGGTTGAACATGAAATTTTTATTATATTGTTCGCCACAGAATAAATTATTTTAGGGATCTAATATCTGTGTTTTCTATATATTTATAAAAGAGTATCTTTCTTCAAGGGGGCCATATGTTTATGTATATTTTTATAAGTATTTAGTATGTTAGTAGATGTTTGTAATATATTCCATAAAATATTTTTTTTTACTCAAAAATACTTTTTAATGGTATATATATTTTTAAGAACGAGAAATGCTAGATTGTATGTACATATGATATGTAACCTAGTCTTTTCGTGAAATTTAAAGAAGAAGATGCGTATGAACTTGGCAATAAGCTATGAGCAGGAGGAAATTAATTTTTTAAGATAACATTTAAAGTTTTTAAGTCAATTGGTTCTTTTTAATTACTTAAAAACTAAATTTTTAGAAAACGTAAGGCATTGGACGAAGAAGATGAAAAAGAACGAGCTGCAAGTGAAAAGGAATGGAATAGAAATTACGAGGTTAGTTTGTTTTAATTATGTTGCTTGCCTATACTTTAATCATAAAGAGTCAATGATAATTTTGTAAAGATATAAGTATAACTAAAATCACACAAATATTGTATTTGGGTTTCTTACCTACAAATTTATAAATCTGTTGGTACATATATTATTATTAGTTGTCTTAAATTTATAATATTGATTTTATCGGTATAGCTTTTCCACCTTCTGCATTTGTATGATGCTAGAATAAAATGAGGTAAAACTCTTAAATCTAGATCCTGAAAAGTATTAAAGTCTCGCTATATTGTACACTCTGTGCTTATTAGTTTGAAATTAATTATTTTTGTTTAAAATCTTATACAAATCTTAGACGGAATCTTATACATTCATTACATGCAAAAATTAATGGCAAGGTTTAATTTTCGCAACACCAAACTCTATTAGTTAACAATGTTTTAAAATAAACTGTGTGTACATACATAGTTGTAAAATTCATTTTAGTAATACAATTTTGCCAATCATTTTGGCGCGTAGTGTACTCGTCGTGCGTAATATTCTGTTTTTTTATAATCGCTTCAACAGCAATCTTAAAAGTACCTGGAAATTCATTTTCCGTGAGGTTAATAGAAATCTAAAAAAAACGACAGAGTCGTTAAAATGCAGCCAATCATAAGAAGACATTATCATGTATATTGAGAAAACGTCCATTCAAAACGTAGTAGTCAATAAAAGATGATGATATAAAAAATGACGC
>JAYRBW010076127.1:0-24906 GCA_036023295.1 Invenusta paracnida | reverse complement strand
TTTTTGGCAGCCCGTGCTGTATATAACGTTGTAACGTGATTGTACATTATGTTAAAAAACCAATTCCTGGTTGTATTTTAATTAAATTAACTGTTTTCTGTGGTTATCATATGTAACTCTTTATTTTTTAATATTTAAAATGCTCTGCCAATTTTATTAGTACTAATAGTAGTAAATCGTATATAAATAATATATTCTAATTCAAGCTAAAATTTCACTTTGTGATTCTATTTTAATTAAATTTCTATTTTCTGTAGTTATTTATTTATATTTTAAACATTTAAAATGCTCTGCCAATTTTATTACTATTAATAGTAGTAAATTGGCGGGGCATTTTTTTTTCGTTGGTAGTCGGTTTGCCTACGTAGGATCGACATCTATTTAATGGGCCCTTTTCGACATCGGGTTGATGTAGGTAACCTACGTAAGACCTACATACTATTTTTCACTGGGATAGCTCCAAGGGCATCATGCCATTTTTATTTTATATCATCTTAATTGTATTTTTTTATTGTAATCCTGTACCTATACATTTGATCGTGTAATTTATTTCTTTGATATTGCCCTGAAATATAATAACTATTATTATTAAGTATATAAAACTTCTCTCTATTAAGTATTTCAAGAATTAAGAATACTGTCTTAATTATATTTTAATTTATTAATACTTTAAATTCAAAGGATGTGAAAACTAAAACATTTATTTAAATTTTATATTATTGATAAATAAAACAAAACGTTTGGATAATAAATCCCACAAAATCAAGTATTATACAGCATTAACAACATAACGTAGGGTAGTAACAACGATACTAAAAGTATTGTTTAAAAATAATCGAATACTTGTACATGTAAAATATACATGCAAAGTATATTTAACTATGATTCTGGAAGTGAAAAAGATTAATAGCATATTTTGATAGATTTCTAGAAAAAAGGTGAAAGAAAATAAAGATAAAGACCATTGAGAATATTATAGAAGAGAAATATAAGTAAATATAACGCTACAGCGTAAAGAAGTAATGTAGAATGACACGTAGAATAAGTCTGGAATAATTAACACATGATGCTTGTTTATAGAGATAGATTTAATGATAAAGATAGCGAGCAATGTGTATTCATTCACATGAATGATAAGATAATGATAATGTTGATGAGGTACATAATTTCTATGTACTCTACCACATGTGCAAGTCCACTGGAAAGGATGAAAGGAAGGGAAGTTGATGTTTGCTGCCCTGGTCACCATAAGGAGAAACGATCTAACTATTGGGAACTCGACGACGTGCCTTCTGTTTGTCGAAGCGTGCTTCCATCTCTTCTAGGACTTTGGGTGTGTAGCGGACTACCAACTTTACTGTGCCTGGTAATATTTCAAATGTATTTATTTTTATGACAGATAAGAGTACATATTATATTACAATATACAGATGCAAAATTGTGACTAGGAGTTTTCGTGGGAAAATCTCAATTAATTTTTTTTATATATATAGCAGAAAACCTGCATAATTTGAACATATTAGTTTAACACTAAAGCTATAAATATAAAAACACAAATCAACAGAATAAATTATCTTGTTCGCGTTATATCTAGAGTATAAATTTCAGCACAGTTGCGCTTGTTCGTAATAGACTCTCGAATGTCACATACAAAAATTATTTAACTAAAAATGGGATTCTTATACCTCAATTATGTGGTCTACTGCACTGTATATACATGTATTGAAAGTACGCTAAAATGTTTTTTACATGATAATATATTACCATAAAAGTATTACCAACAACTATTTCGATTCAAAAACGTCAATTGAAAAGTTCCAAATTATACTAAAAGGGCAAATAAACGTTTGCCTGTAACCAGGATATCAGCGTAAACACTGAATAATTTTATGAATCAATAACAAATAGTAATCAATACCTAAAGTATAGTAGTATCAAGGTATAGTATTGATGTTTACCAAACGAAAGAAGAGAAAGCAGATATCTTGTGAATATATCAGGTTGCCTCTAAGAAGGTACTATTTTCATTTACCAATACACAAAAAAAAGGAAATAGTTAATATTTATAAATTTATATTGTCTGTCTGTGATATGAAGATTATCTAACAGAATTAATATTGATAAAATAATAAGTGCACTAATAAAAAACAAAAAAAAATCAATTTATTGAATTAAAAGCTAAATTAGTAACAATAAAAGGAAAAAAGGAAAATGAAGAAATAAAGCAATAATTTAACAATTAAGGCGATTTCAATTGATAAAACAAAAACTGCATTTTTAGAAAACAGATATTACTATTAAACACTCTTCAAGGCATCCCCAAATATAGATAATGAACCTTAACAGTTTTAAAGGTAGTAAAATAATTGATAAAATTCGCATTATTAAGAGATCGATAACTGGTACGTACCTTGAGCAATCTTGAGGAGATCCACAGCCTTCTCGTGGTTCTCATTCTCCACAGAGACCCCATTGACAGAGAGAAGTTGATCACCACGTTTGAGCCCACCCTGTCTGTCTGCAACGCCACCTGGGATGATCCGGCTTATATAGATGGGAGAGTTCTGCTCCTTCCCGCCCATCACATTGAAGCCCAGGCCCTCTTCGGTCTTAGGAAGCTCCACAACACGTGGATGGGCATGACCCTCACTTGCGGCAAAGGCAGCTACCGTTGCCTTGGCGGTGGCGCTGGCTCGAACCTGATTGAATCGTGATAGGAACGAAAACTATTATTAAAAATTCAAATAATACCGAATATGGAACGGTGTCGAATACAGACATGGTCAACCCCCTTTGCTTAAACAAATCAATCTAGTTAGAAGATTGTACCATATGTATATTTTCAAATTAATTAAGAAATAGATAAGAAAACAATATTTTGTAACACTAAATAAATAACCATCAAACTTATTTTTTTAAGTCATGTAACCATTACAATATCAAAAGCTGTCCAGATAAATATTGTACAATAACTGTCTTGCAAATATTAAAAAAAACCAAACATATGATAAATGCAAACGGTGTAAATAACATTGTTGACTCTCGATAATGCATACTAATATGTGAAGCCAATAAAATAGAAGTATGCACACAGCACGAAATACATATTGGACGCCTACCTCAGGTGATCCAGCCAGATCAACAGTCTCGTAGACATGTTCATAGACCTCTCGGACCATATGAAGGAAGTCTGATTGGAGGATCTTCTGAAGAGCCAGCAACTTGGTTGGCTGCAAATCTGGACAGTTCTGGAGAGAGTCCAACAGCTCAATGGCCCGACCAATGTCTGAAATCAGGTGTAACTAAGTATGAATGAAGCTAGAGTATATTCTTCTAGATAAGTCAATAAATCAATAAATTAGAACTCATGGTCAAGGGAATACTCTTGAACCACGGATGAAGTCAAAAATATCAAATTCCTATCCTGTCAGAAATAAAGGGTTCACTCTGAACAATATTTACTCTGTATTTATACAGACATATCAAAAATATAGGTAGCAAATTATAAAGACATTAAAAATAATTTGTAACATTTCAAATTGAACACTACATCTAGTTATATTTTAACATACTTGATAAACTAAATTTTGATATATGTAAAAGCTAGATACACTTCCTGCATACATTAGAAATAAATATATGGAGCTAATTTATATTTATAACAAAAATATAATAACACTGCACATTGGTATATAATTTAACTTAACATAAATTACAACACAGTTTATAGTATTTAGTTGAAGTGTCATTTACAGATTTGATATAATATGAAAAGTGAAATTTATTATCAAAATTAGAATAATCCGATTATAATTCATATAGGCAATCCTTTTTTATAAAACAAGAAATTATCAACAATATAAAAAAATGACCAGTTTTGATAGAGATAAAAATAAAAGATTGATTATGCAAAAAATATTTGATTACTGACAGCTTCATCAGTAATCTTACTTTATTAGTATCTCTGAATCCAATGCTCAATATAGTATAGAAGTCATATTACAGGACTTGATAATTAATTATTGTTGCTGCCATAATTACTCATATTACATTATGTAAAACATTATAAATTGTACATTGTATGGGATTGTAAGTAAAGAAAAACAATGGTTCAAATTGCTCTATTGTTTAAATTGCAAAGGGAAAACAATTTAGGATCCCAAACAACTATTAAAATGTGTGCTGTGGACATTTACACATCCCCATTTGCATTATTTAGGTTAGAGGAGTGAATAAGCAACAATCAAATTGTTTGAACACAACCCTCAAATTTGGACATCATTTATTATTATGTAATGCTGAGCATGAAAGCAATATTACATAATCATTATGGGTGTGATGTGCTGAATTATGAGTGTACTTTTACATTCAAGTACACTAGGTACAGGCGCTGATTAATAAGCTATAGTTTTGTGGGTTAATATAACGGACTTGTGTACTTCAGATAACATTAAAAACCATTATAAACATTTTCATCTGCCAGGGCTATATTATAAGAAAACCCAATCAGAAGTAAATGTATTTTAAAACAGATGTGGAATAAATAATTATCTGTAAAATAAATATACATTGAATGTGAATATATATATATTATTTTATTAAGAATGTTACAATATAGAAGTAAAACATTAATAAAAATCGAAAGAATAATACAAACAATGTATAAAAAATGACAAATATAATATTGAGAGCAGATATATGTGATTGATATTCTTAAAAACTATACTTCACTTATAAAAATAAGTATAAATATAAATATATAAATGAATAGACCTTGTAGCATACTTTATTTACCATCATTAATATTCATAACTATTTTATGAAAACTAGAGCACCTACAATAAATGGTTAATAATATTGAAAAGTCCTTGCAAATATACCCCTTTTAATAATTAATATTTAAAATAATGTGTGCTATCAATAAATAAATAATACAAATTTATGTAATAAATAAATGTTATATTTTGAGATGTGAAATACCTATTACATGAAAATTATGGTACAGGCTATAAAAATGGTATAAACTATAGCATATTCCATGTCAAGTATATCATTGTCTATAATAAATATTCAAAATTATCTATCTGTATTATATTTAAAATAAACAATTAGAAATATATCATATCCTAACACATATTTTTTATAATTATAGCACCTACATATATAAAGGCAGTGTATGCTATTAAATATACTATAAATGAAACTGTCTATATAAATAGGTTGAAAGTCTATAAAATATATCATAAAATTACTAGATATTTGGTGACATACAGTTTTCAAAAATATCTGTAGGTAGACTTATCAATGGTAATTTGTTGAACCATCATATGAGACTTTTTTTCAATTTTGAGTTTTGATGGATTTATTAACAAAACATTCTAATTTTTATTCCTGCAAATGGAATTGGTAATGAGATAACACATTAAAAAGTTATGAGAAAATAGCTCTGTGTACAACACTATTTTGCAAATTTATAATTTGTCAAACTGTTGTATAATGTAAAGTTTTCTTATCTAGGATAGATAGTATGTACCATTTCTGTCCCTCAATGTTATTGAAAGAAAAATCCATAACATTAGGTATTATGCAATTTACAAATAAAACTAATAATTGTATAGTCATATAATATATAGTTTTATTTGTAAATTTACATGATACTTAATGTTATTAATTTTGCTTTCAATAATTAATATTGAGTCACAGAAATGGTACATACTATCTATCCTGTATAAGTATATGCATTGAGATGATATAAAGTTATAACTCTAGATAAGAAAACTATACATACCTATATGCATTTAAGTGAAATATATATTTATTTCTAGTTACTGCATTGTCATAATAGTTATTTCTGCTACTGTATCATCTAATTTTTATATTAATAGGTATGTTATATATTTTGAAATGACCAATGGTAGCTCTGCATGAATATCTCTGAATTATTGATTGATTGAAATTATATGGTAGTAGTAAATCAATCCATTTCTATAATTTTGTGTTGTATTGTAAGATGTAGTGTGATTTTTGTGACTAAAGATGTCTCTAAAATGCAGAAGAATTATGGTTGAGTTAGCAATTAGATAAGTTATAATGATATTTATATTAATATTATATATATTCCCAGTTTTAGTGACTGTTATCTATATCTTGATATAGAAGGTACCTGATAAAAATAAGTGTACTGCCTGTTGATTATTTCTAATGTATGTAATTACATTATTCATAAAAATAGATTAATTGAAGTGGAACAGAATTAGCATTGTTTATTAATGTCAACATTATAAAAGGGAAAATAAAATGTTTTTATAAATTTGAAAAGAATACTTAAAAAAATTATTATAAAGATACTAAACATTTATTCTAATATACTATAGTTTAAATTAAAATTTGGAAAGATTTGGAATAGATTTGTATAACTTTCAAGTTATATAAATTATATAATATTGTTTTAGAAATTAGGTAGGATATGTATTAGATAATGGGTAGTTATCACAAAAATATAGCAAACTGAACTGAATGATGTATATGTATTATTTATTTTCTTTCATTGAGGTCTTTTAAGACTAAGAGGAAAGTTACAGTTAATAACTCTCTCGATTCTACTGGACCTCTTCCCTATATATTGGTCATATGCCTCTGGATTTTACCTGAAGTATTCTTTATCATGGTGCTGATTTAGATATTTATTCTGTATTACTAGAATCTTCTTCTATTGTAGATAATAACTGGGAAATATTTTTGTTACTCCTCAATATGATCACTTCTAATTACTAGTACATAACAATCTCTTAGATGTTATACTTCTCAAAAATGATTATTCTTTTGATTTGGATAGTACATCCATTTCTTCTCCCAATATTTTCCCAATTATGTTAATGTCACATGGTGATAGTATAGAAGATAATAATGATCTAATATGCTCCTGAGTTGGAAGATTCAAATAAATTTAAATATGTGGTATCTAAATATAAACCACATCATCCAAGTCCATCGTGATTCATATATTGCCATTTTATATATATCAGGTCATATTACTACTACACTCTTAGGGCAGGTACCAGAAAGTAGTAATAGCTATTACTGCTAATAAATGTAACTAAAAATAGATTTTTATAACCAAGCATAACATTTTGCATCCCAGAAAGCAGTTATAAGCTATTACCAGAATAAAGTTATGTCAAAAGTTATACCCACTCATGGGTAGGTATAACTTTATACCCGGCTGCTATTGGCTAAAAGCAAAATATGTATGAAGATATCATAATTTATATCTATAATTTATTCAACACCATTGTATACATTGCAATTGCTAACAATAAATGGCGCTTCAAATATTAATTATTAGAGATCAATATTAAAATATTAATAGAAATTATAAATAATAGAAGTGATATCTAACCAAGTCTTCAATTTTTTAGAATACTGTTTCCTCCTTCTTTATAAAGTATAATGTATACTTTCTATACTATGCTGATTTTCTTTAATTAAATCCACAAGGAAATTTTGCTGATCTAAAGAAAAGTTTTCCAATTATTGATGCTTTTCAGACATTATATTAAAGTTTAAATTAAGGCACAAACCAATGTAAAAATTAAATAGTTCAAGTGAAGAAAATCTAGATTGATAATATTTTATTGAAGCAAGTAACGTGTGCTTTGACTTTATTTTCCATGTTATATTTTTTCTTCACATTAATTTTGATTGGCTAAAAGTTTAGTTATTTTAGTAAAATTTGAATTCCAATTTATTCCCAGTAATAGTTATACCCACTATATTTATTCCCAGTATGCAGTAATATAACTAGAACTGCTTTCAGAGATGGATAGTTATGACTTGGTCATAGCTATACCTGGGAATAGGCTTATAACAGGTAATAGCTATTATCATTTTCTGGGACACTCCCTTAATCTTAACTCGGTAGTTTAAGTTGATAATGTCAATGATCTGTTGATGTTGTCACAAAAAATGTCATACTATTACTGTTACTAAATTTAATACTATTATTTTATAGTAATAGTAATACACTATACAAGGTCAAGACTAAGAGTTTTAAAACCATAAACAGGCACCCATGATCCAATACATACAATAATTTATTGTTTCATGATCACACACATATGAGGACTCATTCAATCATTCATGTTAAAACAATGCGTGATAACATATCGATATTTCCGTACTTTCCTAGATTAAAACATAGATTTTTTGTGTTTTTAAGGTTAAAATAAACAGTTAAAATAGAAATAATTTCCAATAAAAAATATATATTTTAAATAACCGTAAAGTAAAATGTATTTTTAGTTAATATTTTATTTTATTTAAATAATGTGCATAATAATATCACTAAAAATATACAACAAAAATACCCTTTTCCAACGTCAATGGTTCAGCCATTTTAAATATTCTGCCTTAAAAAACAAAACATTTTAACACACTATAACAACGAAAGCAATACTTCCGGGTTATTTATAGTGAAATAAAAATTTCAAAATAACAAGATGAAGTATTTCCCAGTATAGTCAAATTTTAATAATGTGTACATATAATGATTATATTAAAATTAATATTATTTATATTATTAAAATACCAAATGTTTTACATTACTTTACTGCCTGATTTGTACATAAATACTTGTGTACAAATGACGAGAGAGCTCTAAAAATGCATTGATCTTCTATAAGTGTAAGACAAAATTTCAGCAGAAGTCAAGTATTTAAGTAAAACAAACACAGGACATTTTTAGAAAATCAATGTAATCAGACTTATTTTAAGTTTGGCAATTTCTTTATTGTCGTTTTAATGCGAATTAAAGAAAAGTTCAATGGCATCAAAATTAACCAATAGTGTTGTTTTTTATGAAAAATATAAAATTCCCATTCAATTTAATTTGTGAAAAATCATCATACTTTTAGGGCGTTATGCAAGTTTGCTTTTTCTGTTGAAGAAACTGCTTGAAACTCGAGAAATTTTTTGTTGCGTTTCAAGTTAATATTATTTTGAAGGAACTCCTCCAATTTCGAGGATTTATTTGAAATGCAATGTATTTTCAATGAAATGTTTGAAAATAATCAAATGACCTTCTCGAGTTTCAAGCATTTCCTTTAAAAAAATAGCGAATTTGCATACCACTCTTAGTCATATTATTATGATTCGTTCCTCTGATGAAGTTGCAGGTATTTTTAACTATGAATGCGTTAGATTTATTTTTTAATGGTTTAACATTTAGTAAATGCCTACAAATTTTCTTATATTTTTGTATCAGCACTAATTTTCTGGTTGATACTTACTAAGTAATAAATCATTTATATGTTAATAAAGCTACTTTTAGTTATATATAGATCAACTGAAATTGTTACTTCATATTATTACTTTTGATTTATCGCTACTATATACTACTTTTTGTAAAATGATTAATATCATACTGCATTTCTATTATAATTTGTAAGATATTGTAAAGATTTTCGGAAGTAAGATCAAATTTTCACAACGCGCAAAATCAATTCACTTTAGCCCATCCAGTTTACATTACATCCAACAGTACATTCCATGAGAATATAGGTATTCAGTATATATCGAGGCAAAAGATTAGTCATACAAACAAAAACATAACGAATACATTCAATTAACATCATAATAAATTAACTGTATATATAAATTTATTTGTAATATATTAAAATATAGACGTATTAATTTTTTAGAAAAGGAGAAAAAAAGATTGTCAGATATTGTATATCAGCAGGTTGACAGAATGTAACAAAAGGGTTTTTAATATGCGTGGTTAAAAGACATTTAACACATACTTCCATGAGTCCACTGGCATATCATTATATGTATGAGAAATACTAAGTGTCCATATAAATTTGTGTATTCAGTGTGATGGGCTTTAAACATTATACTACAGTGAAAAATAGGATGAAGTTAAGTGTAATGTAAATATTTAGAATAAAAATAAAACAATATTTTTACAAAATGTGTTTTTAGATGAATAACTAAATACATATTTTATTGTAACTAACTGCTATGTGTAGTGGGTTATTTTATAGTTAAATGATAAAGTACACTCAGTTATCTAATTTGACACATTTGTGTGTAAATAAATCTAATGAAACTATAAATTACTCTGCATTACTATGCATGTAATGATATTGTAGAAACCTTTTTGATACATTACATTTTGTAATGATACAAGAGAAACAAGTTTTGAATCACGATTTACCGTTATAAAAGGAGAATGGAATACATCTATCGATGTGAAATTGCCTTTTAAGAAATATTAAATAACGTATAATATCGTATTATATGTTTGTATGTATATATGTATGTATTGCTTTTAATCTATCAACGCACATGCGTGAAATAAGTTTTTTTGGAAAATAAGTATAACTTTTTACAAGTTTTATACTCTCAGTGAAATAATATTAGGTGTAGATGAAATGGTCAAATAAATTCGAGGTGATTCGAGAGGAAAAGAGAAGAGAATGGAAACATAAATAATGTTATAAACATAATGAACGGCAATATAATATATGGCTGTGTTTTTGATATGCAGCCAATACAGTAAGAAGAAACATAAAATACATACTTTGTCAGGTCAGATAATAATGTAAATAATGCACGTGTCATAAAAAGTATGTTAATATGAATACTACACAATTTGTTTGTTTAATTAATCATTATACTGGATAAAACTGTAGAGTAAGAATGCATTTCTTCTGAAGTACGGATTGCTAGAATTACGTAATTAGTAGAGCCTACGATTTTCTATGTCATGTGGGCATTGAGTGAATACGAGACATAATCAATACGGCTTACAGCAGGAAATGAGTTCAACTGGCCAAAGTATGAGATAATTGTATGTGAACATAGTCGAGGAGATTCACCATATATAATATGTATTATGTAAGTAACTGCGTGATAGGAATGTGCAACTGTAAAGGTAATTAGGAAATATTGTTACGACTGTGGGGAGACGGTGGAGGTGGATCCTCCAGAGAATCTGAAACAAAATATCACAAAAATGAGCAAATTATCCTAATTATTTAAATACAAATACACACAATAATTTTATACAATGCTATAAGCATTCACTGAAATGAAGATAGATTTAAAAAAACATTAAGCTAGAAAAAACAGTGCTACATTTGGTGCCACAATTTCACCAATAATAGTTATTGTTAGTGTGTGACCATTAGATCGTTAACATACGTCTGTCGTCTCTAGAAATATTTATAACTTTAAGGGGCAAATTATCAACCGGTTTATACGAACAAGCAGATCAAGCATTTTAATACATTTATCTCCAAAATCTAGGTATCTTGACTACACGAATGTCCGGTTCGCATTACATTTAGAATAAGCTTCTCTAATAAGCCCATTATTTACTATCCGATTTACTAACTCTGGGTAACAAACATGCCTTATAAGCATTGTCATCAATATAAATTTACATCAATTATTGTTTCAATTATCAATCAGTATCGCAGTATCGCTGCCTCTATGGATTCTATAATAAGAGTTATCAAATGAGATAAGCCTCAGAGTCAATTATATAAAATTATGTTAATACGGGAAATTAGTGTGTTGAAAAGCAGCTTGTGTGATTGGATATTTTATTGAGTGAAATGTAGCACGCGATAAAGAACCCACCATATACGGATACATTGGATCTCCGACCACTTGAATCCCTTTTCGATCCACCCGCCGTCGCTGCTACTGAACTGGCCGGTGGAGGTACCAAATTACCACCTCCTCCATTACCGCCGGTACCACTGGCAGTGGGTGTAGATGCTGAATCTACCCGCTCCCACCTGCCACCCCCTCCCCCGCTTGGAGTCTCAACACCTGTCCCTCGTCTGTAGTCCTGGGGGTGATAAGGCCGCGAGGATCGACTACCTGGCGTGTGACGGTGACTCGAGGTGGGGTCTGGACTCGCGGGCTTCGGGTCCTGGGTGTGGGTGTGGGCGGCAGGGCCGGTGACAGGGCGGGAAGAGTAGTAGCCGGAGGTTACCTCTTGCAGGTCAATGTCAGCTGGGAAGGGTAAAGGAGACAAATAACAATTTAATAGAAATGACAAGCCAATGAATTCTAAATTCAGATAAAGAATGAGTAAAATGCATACTATCTCAAATCTACATTATTTTCTTGACTTGATAGTGCTACCACATCGTCTACTTCTTAGTCGATGCCTAGCTTTAAATCTATTTTAAGTGAAGTAACCATCTAAACCAGCTATATTCAGCCTTGGGTAACATGCAGAGGCATTACCAATATAGGTTTGAACTTCCAAAGAAAGCATAGCACAGCCACGAGTTGGTCCACACAACTCCACTAAACTCACCAACAAGTCGTCCAGCAAGAACCCACTCCTTGATCTTCTTCTTGAGCTCTCGACACGTCTTCTTGTAGACTTGAAGCTCTCGCTCTAACTGTTGAATGTTCTTGTTCACACCGGCAATGTCTCCACCATTGTTCGCCAACTGCTCCAAAAGGACCTGCTTCTCCTGTTCGAACAGTTTCTGTTGCTGTGTGTTCCGCCGGTCCATTTCGGAGGACTTTAGATTAAAGAGGAGAACGGGGAAAGATCGTAATTAGAAAGTGTATACTAATAGTAACACTCAAAACTCAAATTCAGCAGCTTAAATAATCCCTTAAACACTAAATAAGAGCTATGTTTAAACGAATGTTGGATTATCAAAATGCATGCAAACTAAAAAATATGAAAAATGACAATTATAGCACAACAAAAATAAAGAAAATAAATGTACTTTAAAATTTAAATTATGTTATTTTTAAGGTACTATAATATCATAAATATATAAATGTACATACACAATAATTTCATGTTAACAACTGTGAATTATATTAAGAGTATAAAAACAATAGGGCATTTTTAGACAGTTAAATTTATATACATACATACATCTCATTCATTGTTAATATTATTAGGTGAGTTATTTAAAAGAAAGCATTTAGAAGGTATGCGCAAATTGATACATAATTGATACAATAAATCGGAAGTCTATATTTGTACAATTCAATAAATCGCTCTCAAGGAATTTACGATATTATAGTTCTGAAACGCATAACACAGAAGTCCGTATTTTGATACAAGTATTGATGAGATCGATTGGTAAATTAAGATTCTTTGGTTACACTATACTTATCTAAACAAATAACGACTGCGTCACAAAAATAAAAACCAAGAACCGAGCTATTAAAAAACGTTGAATGATATTGATGATATGAAGTACAACCATTAAAGAAATCGATATAAAAAGGGCGCTAAGATTTAAAAAACAGATAGTCATAATGATATTGATGATACATAGTACAGCCATCGAAGAAATTGATATAAACATGGCGCCAAGATGTAATTGTTACAATACTTTTAGTTTAAAATACATAAACGTATAAATCAATATAGACAATAAATATATGTACATCTAAATAAAATAATTATAAAAAATATGACAACAAAAATTTTAAAATAAAATGTGGCAATGGTATAAATTATATTATGTACATCTAAATAAAATAATTATAAAAAATATGACAACAAAAATTCTAAAATAAAATGTGGCAATGGTATAAATTATATTATTTTTCAATTTTATAAAAATTGGCTTACTAAAAACAATTACTTTTGCATTTGTGTGGGCTTCATTGCTATTGTAAAAATGTTCCATTGCCAAAAATTTTTCATAATTTTACAGTTTAGACGTATACTGTATTAAAAAGTTAATTTTAGTATCAGCGTAGTCACCAAACCTTAAGGAGCAAAATGCACCTAATATGAACGTTTAAACGGGTTTCTAACTACTTTTTAAAAGGGGTCAATTTCGATGAAAAATTATTTCTTCTTCTCATTAATAATTTTTCATCGAAATTGACCACTTTTAAAAAAGTATTTAGAAACCCTTTTAAAAGTTTATATAAGACGCATTTTGTTCCTTAGAGCTTGGTGAAATACGCTGATACCAAAATTGAGCTTTTTGGTGCATTCTAGCCATGTTTATTAGCGGTCAAAAACAGGTCTATTCTCCTTAGCATTAATGACTAGAGCTGTTAGCCTCTCTCAAGCTAATTGCTGACGCTCTTATTCTTAGCTTGACGATGCTAACCAAGTTTATTGATATTGACATTTATCGGAAATACATTTTCTACATAAAATTAATCATTTTAGATTAATCGCTGAAATTGTATCAATAAATGCAGTACAACAGTCTTACCTATCAATATGTAACGAAATAAAAGCGTACATTTGTTTAATATTAAAGTGAAAATAAAACTAACTACGCGTTAGACAGACAATTATATGAGATCAAATCAAAATGCAACTATTTCGAAGCAAAGTGAACAATTTCGATAAGGACAGATATTTTTGGTTTTGTTATGATAAAAATGTTTATTTTGTCAAGCGTTTAAACTAAAATCTAAAAAAACTCATAGCGCATAACTCATACTATTTAAAATATATATAATTTCTTTGGAATTTAATCATACGAGAACAATTAAAAGGACGAAATGTGCAAGAATATCTTTTGTACTGTTTCAGAATTTTGTAAATAAATAAATTATTATTATTTGCGTTGTATGCATTAAATTATATTGATATAGAAATATTTTCAAAAAATGAATTGTTATCTAAACAAAAACGACTGCGTCGCCAAAAGGAAAGCCAAGAACTGAGCTCCTCAAACTAAAAACGTTGAAATGATATTGATGATATGAAGTACAGCCATTAAAGAAATTGATATAAAAATGGACGCCAAGATTAAAAACAAAAGGTTAAAATGATATTGCTGATACATAGTACAGCCATTGAAGAAATTGATATAAACAAGGCGCCAAGATGTAATTGTTACAAAACATCCTGCTTAAAATGCATAAACGTATAAATCAATATGGGACATAAGTATACGTTTAAACTGAAAACTTCATAAAAATATGACAACAAAAATCGTGAAAAATTCTTGGCAATGGAATATTTTTACAAAAGCAATGAAGCCGACAAGAATGCAAAAGAAGTTGTATTAAGTAAGCTAATTTGTATAACATAGTACAATAATATAATTTATACCATTGCCACAATTTTTTAAATAATTTTTGTTGTCATATTTTATGAATTTTACAGTTTATATGTAAATCATATTGATTTATACGTTTATGCATTTTAAACAGAATGTATTGTAACAATTATATCTTGGCGCCATGTTTATATCAATTTCTTCGAAAGCTGTACTTCATATCATCAATATCATTTCAACGTTTTTAGTTTGAGGAGCTCGATTCTTGGCTTTCCTTTTTGCGACGCGGTCGTTTTTTGTTTAGATAATAATAATAATAATAAATAACTTTTCGTCGAAATTGAAACATTTTCAAACAGTATCTAGATACCCTTTCAAAAGTTCATATTAGGTGCATTTTGTTCCTTAGCTCTACATGATTACGCTGATACCAAAATTAGTTTTTTAATGCATTCTAGCCCAGTTTATTAGCGCTCAAAAATAGTCTTATTCTTCTTAGCATTAATGACTAGAGCTGTTAGTATATCTCAAGCTAATTGCTGATGCTCTTGTTTCTGGCAACCGCATCGTCTAATATATAATTATTATATTGGATTTATTATTATTGAAAATTTAAAAAAAACTTAAATAAGAATTAGCTTCACTGAGCGCTGAAATAATAAATGTATATAAACTGAATTTCCATTTATTACAACCAAAATATATATGATGACGTAAAAATGAAAACAAAGTAGTAACAATCTGTTGTTAACTGAAAAATATGACAAATGTTATGATGATTATTATTTAAAGAACGGGCTGTGTAAAAAGGGTAAATCTGCATGATATATTTCTAATTTGATTTTAAAAGAAAAATGAGCAAATATATTTTAAATAAAAAAATAAAATACCTTGACAGAATAATATTTAATTTATTTTCACCCTTCTGCCTGGTTGAGATCCTTAAAACCTCACAGACAGCAACATCAAAAGGTATGAGATCTACACACCTGTCTCTCGAGGGACCTTTCCAACTGCATAATAAGTCTTTGATTCTCCTCGAGCTTGACCTCCTGTTCACTGGATGCTAGCTCCTTTCTCCTCATCTCCTCTCGAAGTCCTACCACCTTGTCGAAGAAGCGGACCAGCAACTGGCGAGAGTCCCCGGGTTCCAGCTTCTGTAGTCGGCCAAAGAGGTCCTCACGACTCTGGTGGAACAAGGAAAACATCATACAACATTTATTGTACACATAAGTCTTGTAAAATGTTGCAAAGAAAAACTCTTGCATTTAGTTATATTAAACGTCTGTATTACAATAAGTTTACATATTTGATTTGATTTCATAATCAATGAGATTTTCTCTTATAACGGCTAATAAATTATTATTTTACCATACTTACTATTAAGGTATATATTATATAAAAATTTACGCACCATCTTTTCTTGATAACGTTTAAATGGGATAACTCTATAATTTACTACTATAATCAAATATTTCAAGTTTAAATTTGGCAACCTTAAAATAAGATAATACCAAGTATATTTAAAACAAAGTCTTATGCTACTAAATATATATTTTTTATAAATGCAAACAGTTCTCATGTACGGTAGTAATACGTTTATTCTAGAGTTTAAATATTAAAAGTTCAATATGAAATCACTAATATACATAGAATTTAAAAATGTAAGAGAAAAATATTATAAATAGTTACATATCAATATTTTTAAATATATCAATATATCAATTTGAGCTATATAATATTGACAAAATAATATATAATGCATGATGTACGTAGGTAATTATATACAAATGATAAAATAATTTTATAAAATATATATAATATAATTATACAAGTAAAATTATACAAAAAGTAGATAATGTAAACATAAATATGTATGTACTTAGAATTAATATTATTTATCTTTCTTTGATGAAATCCCTTTAAACTATATATTTTTTAACCTAATAACATTGAACGAGTTTTCATTTCATAATTAATAATGATTTAGAACAGTGGTAACGTAAGTGAAAGATTTACTAATTTTAAAAAATCGTATCAATATAAAACTTTAAAAAATATTAATTCATGGCCAAAAAGTTCGATTTAGCAAAACAATTAATAACTAAATTTTATTTTTGTGCATAACCTTCTATATGCACAGTGAATTGTAAAAAAATCCTTATATAATTAATTTTTAAACTATTTCTGTAATATGAAATTTAATTCCCACAATAAAAGATATCAATAATTACATACGCAATTTGTTGTTGTTGATAAACATGAAATTTGTAATATTTAAAATAAAATATTTAATATAATAAATTATTATAAATTTATTAACAGAAAAGTATTACTTTTAATTACAAAAAAATATACAAATGTATTTCTTATATAATTCATAAAAATATAATTGGTATATATGTAAGTAAACAAACATAATATTATTATGCCTGTATAAGACATTGAACATAAATGTTTTAATCATTTTCAAAATATAAGCATAAAAACGAACAATGCAGGAAACGTAACAGAACCATCAACTTAGCGAATAATATTTTAAAATATATATTTCAAAAGGAATGATAACATAACTTGGAACTTACATCAACTCTCCAAACTATTCCATTACTGTCCTGTAAGTAATGTGTGCCATCATGATAAATTGTATTTAAAAGGACATATTCATAATATTGAACAAATCGAAAATAAGCAATTCACTTAAAAAAGAAACATACCAAATTATATCTAACACACATATGAGTTATTCATTTCTATATCCATAAAAAGTGCGAATACAAGTTTTAATAATCACGATAGGAATAAAATAATACCTCGCAAATAAATATATTGACAATTTTTTTTAAATGAGTAAAAATACACATTCATTTATTTGGTCAACAATTCTGAAAATAAACAGTTGAAAAAAATAGATTTACTTGTAAACACTGGTGAAATATTATTTAATTTATTTTCTTAAACACAAACAGCTAGTAGATCGAAGCAAGTTTCGACTCAACCCGAGGGAAAAACTATGACTGAGGTTTTTTGACTAGAGTTGAGTTGATTATAAATTTATAAATTTGCCAATCGTGATACCGCCGCAGACGCTGTTCGCTCATTATGGAGCTCATCAGTAAAGCATCTTACAAAGTATGGACCTGGGGTCCTCATGATAACAGTACAAACACTATAACCGCTTGACTACCGGAGCTCAGTCGCTTAGCAAGAAAGACTTTCTAGTCATTACGGCAAGTCCGTATCACATGAACAAAGAATAAAGTTCATTTTTTTAATCGGAGAGTATTTACATGCATTTATTAAGAAAATCCTGGAGTTGAAATCTATATTCTGCGATTTTGATTGACGATTAAATGAGCTTAATTACTAACTTTTAGTAGCAATGTTTGTTAAAATAATTATATTTTAAACCATAAGTATGTATATTTTTTAAATTTTGATTGATAAGTTTGAATAAAACTATAAAAATTAAAAAATATCGAATAATATATTAAGATGTCTGTGAAATATCAAATAAGTAAACGGTTTTTCTAAATATAATGATCACAATTGCACTTTCAAATGCAGTTCAAACAAACAAACCCTTTTGAAGTAATTATTTATTTGGTTACTTAAGTACATAATAAACTCACCGAGGCGATATCCCGCTGACTTTTGAGTAGAGCTTCCTTCTTCGTGTGGATGGCTTCATCACGGTAGTGAACTGCTTCGTCCAGAGTTTCAATGGCTTCGTCTAACTCGATGAGTCTGCAAAGTCGTCATGGAGGAATATTAGAGAGAGCAGAAGAATGTGTTACTAATTATGCTCTTAATTATTATTAATACGTTATAGATTAATTTTTAACATTCAATAAAAAATTAAAATTACAAACGTGGTAACCAATATCTAAACAGGTGGTTAGAAATAATCAATACGTTCGAGTTTATAAAGAGTTCAGCATTTCAAATTATAGTTTCTTTACATCGAGTGATTTAAGGTGGAATACAAAAAAACATTTTAACTATTTTAGGCGTTCCTCAAGACTTCAGGAGCTTCTTCAACCATTGCGAAACATTTCTAAAAGTTAGGAGCTCCCATTCTCCTAACTTAGTTAGGACGGTTTTCGAATTCCACCCTTTGAATATTTAATTTTAAGATGAACAGACATGCAAAATAAGATAGAAGGTAAAAAGACAAAAGGACAGAGATAGGTCATCATATACAAAAATAATGATAGACACAAAGACAAGCTGGTTGAAAGGTTGTAGGCAACACAACAATAAATAGTTAGAGACAAACAGATAGAAGTAGAGAAACAGCCCAACTGACAAACACATAGAAATAATAACCAAGCCGACATAAAAACAGACACATTCACACTATCAGATAAACAGACAAACAGACAGGTAAATACAAACAAACAAGAATGCGATCGAAGGGCAGACGGGCAGACAAGCAGACAGAAGGACAGGCAATATTACCTTCGCTCCTCTTGATCCGTGAGCAATGTCCCCGCGTGCAGTTTGGACTCTACCTGTCTTCTCAACCCCTGCAGCCGATCTCTCTCCTCTCTCAGTTCTCCCTGCACTTCCACCGTCACTGTCACCGTCTCTCCTACTCCCCCGGACTTATTGGCTAGATCCCGCTCGGCCAAATCCAGACGAGAGGACATCTGGGCCAGATCCTTGTCCAGACTCTGACTGGCACGCATTTTCTTCATTTCCAATTCGGCCTTTTCTGAGAGTACAGCCTCCTTCTTGGCGAGGATTTCCTCTCGACGGCGTAATTCCGCCTCAAGGTCGTCCATCTGTCGCTTCTGCCAGACCACACGCTCCACCTCCTCGTCCAACCAGCGTCGCTGCTCCTCCATCTTCTCCTGGTCATCTCTGTCCGAGCAATACATTCAATATATTTTTATAATTTGGTAAAAATCAATACATTGTATTTGTATACATTACAAAATGTTAAAAGCAGTATAAGTATGCAAAAAGGCCAAAATATTATTAATAATATACGATACAAAACTTTCTTATTAAGTAGGTCAGACACAATATTAAGCTTAAGGACAAAAACAATAAATTGATTAAAATATAATAATATGTGTACGCATTTAGGTCACAATATTAGTACTTCAAGTTTAATTCTTTTCATTAATTGTTTTGAAATTCCAATTAAGATTATAAATACCGTTTTACTTAATTTTGTAATAAAAAAAACAGTTTAACTCAGGAACATCACACTGTTATTTCAATATAATTTATTGTTAGAAATATAGAAAAATACAATAGATGTACGATACAATTTACACGTGATATTTATTAATGTCATAAAAACAAAAATGCTGTTAATTGAATAGGCATAATTAATTATATGTATAAATTCGGAAAAATAAGTTTTTAATCCGATTTTGCGACTTCATTAATTAAACTAATTTTATTAATAAATCTTAACTGATAAGATATGGTATAGTATGAAAAGTATTTTGCAATTTTCGTATTCCAGGATTTTGTATGACAATAATGTCATCAAAGCCATCAATGTATATTTCAAATAGTTTATATCAATTTATTGAAAACCCCGATACAATTTTTAGCTGTGGCAGGATAAACAGTTTTAACAGCTGTGACGATACTATTATTAAATAAATATATTTCTACCCTTCGAGAAAACAGAAGTAAAAAATAAAATACAATACAATACAATACACGTTTTTATGTATACTTAGAAAAAAAATGAAATATCATAGTTTAAAGAAGAACTCGATAATTAAAGCAAAAAAAGAAAACGCGTTCGTTTTTGGAAACACGATAAATTTAACAAACAACTATAGCTCAACAAGTTGATAAATCATGACTCAATATGCTTAGACCACAGATCATGATAAATGACTATCTGCATATCTTCCCGTAACTCTATAGAGTTACATACATTATCTATACATTAAAATAGGAGCACAATTATAGGACACATAAATATGGTGGCTGTCATATTACATTTGTAATTTTATTATCGAGAAAACCGGAATAAGCCGATGGTTAACAACGCATTCCGCCATATTGGATTGGCCCTAATTGTGCTTCAGCTTCTTCTTCATCGAGATACCCATTTGGTCATCTATATATTCTGTGGCCCATACTGCTTACCCATTAAGACCAGCATTGGACCCACGTCTCAACTTCTTCTGTGCAGCAGCAATCTCCTCCTGTTTTCTCTTGAGGACTTTCTGTTGCTGCTCGTTCTTGATCTCGAGCAGCTTGATGCGTTCCTGGTCCTTCTGGAGGTCTTTCTATTTTTAGAGGACATTTATCAGTTATAATTTATTCCTTAGGTTATAATAGCCTATGTTACTATATAGTTATAATTATAAGAAGAAAGATTTTGACTGTTCCACTAAAATTATTTAAATTAAAATTTTCAAAAAAGCGAAATTATTCTGATTTTATATTTTTACTTGAGACAATACGCGTGTTCACGTTATTCAGAGAATAAATTCTACAATATCTTAAATATCATTTCAATATACATCTGTGAAAACCGTCTTGGTCTCGGATTGCAATTGCAACAATATAATCCAGTAAACTTAAATTATAAAAATGCAGAGTAATATATTATATTACATGTATAAGAATTGTTGCCAACAAAAAAGTAAAATATACTTTTAACATAATTTTAAACATCGGCATTGGTGCACTTTAGTGGTACCTGTTAATATATGTGGTACCATAGATTTTAGTAGACTAGGTACCACTCACTATAAAATGTACCAGTTTCTTTACAAGTACCACTAAAGTGAACCAGTGCCAATAAATCAAGTATGTATATTCGACTATATGATCGAATTTCTGGGATACGTGGACGTCTGTACAATATATACATACGGTATACATAAAATATATACGATATATCGGCAATATCGATGTACCTTTCCATTTATTCGTACACCAGCCCATCTCTTATTTTAACAACAAAGCAGATATTGAACGCACATGATATATTTTCAAGTTCAACAGAGAACTATATGACATTTTGTTATTTAGAGTAAGTATTCAATTGTCAAAATGAAATAATCATTACTATATATATTATAATAACGTATCTATAAATTCAAATATATTATGATATAATTATAAAATTGATATATGTTATTTCCTTTTAAATCCCAAAACGGCAAGAGAAATGACACCATGTTAGGCACACTTTAAATCTTAATTAAAACTTAACTTCATAAATAAATAATCAGTGAGAGGTTCAGATTTTATTACGATACTTCTAATTTTACAAAGAATTTATTTTTGTTAGTTAAATAGTAGATTATAATAATATGGATCAAATACGCAGCATTTACCTCCAATTTGGCTTTATTCTCATTCTCCTCTTTAAGTTTACGTTGGTAATTAACATGTTCTTGTTTCATGCGGTCGATGGTACAACCAAGGTCTTGAATCCTAAAAGAAAAACAGCAACAATTCCAACTGAATATCTTTTCTTGTAATATTATAGATGCCCATCGATAAAATAAGTAATCTAAAAAGTAAGATATATGATAAAAAAATACTGTAGGTACTACCGTAGTTTAAATCTAAAATAAATTGTAAGAATTACTTTTTTTCATGATTGCTCGACAAAAAGGCCATTTTCTCCGTTTCTTTTTGTTTCTTTTGAAGCTGGGCCAGTTTCTTTTTGGCCTCCTCCATTTTACGCTCGTAACCTCTGAAATAAGGGAATAGATTGTAAATATTCATTCGATAAGATACATAATGCCATTTTTAGTAATAACATACTGAAATGTAATACAAATTACAGAAAAACTAAAAAATATACATAAAGATTGCGCTTATTTACTAATATATCTACTATAACATGCTATCTCTTAAAAAATGTATTACAAGTACAAGTATTGCTTTACGTATGGAATGTAATCCAGAATTATAAACAACTAAAACAACTAAAACAGACTTGAACAAGAACAAATAACGCTCTTTTATTTGAAGCGTTATTTGTCAATTGTGTTTACTTTATCATGGCCCGCGCTGCCAATTTTCATTTGGGGGTGTAAAACTCTTAACAAATTTCCCACTAAATCTTTTCTGTCATTTTTTTGCAAAAATACATAGAGTTTTTATATTAACCCCCTTTGAATAAATACTGGCATTTAAATAGTGTCAAAACAAAAACTTAAGTTAAATGATAACTATATAAAATACATGTATATTGCTATACTTTAAATATGCTTATTAACTCGTACATACATATGTACATAGCAATAACATGGCCGTGGAAGACTTTTAGGATTTTGGGGGGTGGCAAATATCAATTCATTTTAGGGGCGCCAAAATAATTAAAAAAAACTAATAAATATCGCACGAAATTGTCATTTGATGTAGTATGACTTCCATTTTCAAAGGGATGCAATTTTTTCATAAAATTATTGGGAGGGCAATTGCCCGCCCTACCCACCGGCGACCTTATCATTGAATCAATGGCATACTATAGTAATGACGAGTACATAAGCCTTCATTAATGAGTCAATATTTTATAGGCGTAAGTAAAAAAGTGTTGTGTATAGAAGGATAATTTTACTGTTTTAGAATAAAACACACAAGTCTAACCCACATTTGTAATTACAATGAGCCAAATTTTCCTGAACACTAAAAATCCGCGTTCAGATTTATTGACAAAATATTTTGCCACTGACGTTAAATTCAAATCGTCTGTTCACTCTTTGAGGATGTTTAGAAGCATCAAATGATTCAATCTCGTTTGGCCCATTGAATTACGTAAATAAGTGCAAAATAATCGGTGCAAACTTTAATCGGCTGCCAGAATAACTTTTTCACACTTCGAATACACACTTCGTAGTCCTTCTGGTCAAAGCGATCATTGATACAAGCAGTAACTTGTAGGCCTACCATCGAAATTAAAGTCACAATATTAGATTAGCCCTTTAAAGGAAGGCAGACGCAGGCAGGTTATAAATAGGATCTCTATGTATTGAGGCATAGCAAATTTTATGTTGGTTTATTATTTATTGATGAACTCATCGAAATTTTAGTAGTGACTATATGAAACATTTTCCGAATTGTATGAAGCAAATTCGGATAATATAAAAATATACCGAAAAACTATGACAATTTTGGCGATCTTTCACTTTGTCGCCCCCCTCCCAAATGTTATTTCAATTTCATCTAGAAACGAAGGGAAAAATGTTAAAAAACACGAAGTTTCCAAGGAGCAGTTTATTTAAGCATATGTATAATACCAAATATGTACAGCATGTTACAATTACAAAGGATATTGGTAACTTATTTGACTGATTAGAATGTTAAATCGACAATTTCTGAAACGCCGATTCCAAACAAACTCGTCCAAACAGGACGGGAAATGGGCACTTGAGGTATCATACATTCGGTGGAATTTGTCTTTCACATTACCCCAATATGTCACTCAATGTGATTTGTATGAATGTTTATTATTGGGTTCACGAAATTCTAACTGTGATTAACAGTGTAGTGAGAATAACCCAAATTGTCCAGCGCATTATAATATCTCCATTCATCAGTCCAAACAGACGTACCAGGTGCCACATTCTCTTGAATAATCCGACATAGGGTCCGTCTCGTCGCTCAACAATCTGCAGGAAACACATGTCCGGATTGTCCATGTCTATTCCGCCTACTTTCCAAAGTCCGTCATGGTGTTCACCGCGTCGATATTTATTTTCGCCCCACCCCCGCCAGCGCTTGCCGTGTTTACTAGTTGTCATTCATATTGTTACTTGTTAGTATCATTCTATAATCATTTTAAAAAGTCAAGTAAAGTATACCAGGGTGGCCGCGAATCCCTTCCAAAAAAATTATAGTATATCCAACAAAATTATAGTATATTTTTAAAAAAGCAAAT
>JAYRBW010076116.1:0-24907 GCA_036023295.1 Invenusta paracnida | reverse complement strand
ACCCCATTCGATCGGCCGCCACAAGTGTCCTAGCAATTCCTAACATCTTCTGATAGTTGACCCACAGTGCACCGGTTGGAAGCTGCTGCCAGTTCATCCTTTTTGAGAGATACAGTTTTGTCAATCCTGCGAATGCAACCTGTATTTATATTTATCCCATACTTACGGGCCTCATTCTAAAAATCAAATAAATATATTAAACAAAAGTATTAATTAAGGATTATAATTAAAATTTTCGACATATTAATCCCCGTGAGAATATGTAAAATCAATTGTGACAGGTATGAAATCGACGTCAATTTGACAGACTCAATTTGATGATATAATGCTAAACTATTAGTGCAAAATTGGTAGGTACTAAATTGATATAATAATATTTCAATAATAAATAATTAATATATAAATATAACAATAATATATAAGATTTAACATTAATGAAATTGATTTAAACTTATTAGCTATAGTTCAAAGCTGTTGCAGCTGATCAGTGAATTAATATTAAAACTTTTCAGTAAATTATAGTAAGTCGAAAGCCCTAGTATGCTGTTTTTAAAATACTGTTTTAATTAAATGCTAAAAACATACCTTCAAATTCTCGATTTTCGTTTTAATTTCCAATAAACTGCGAGATGTATCGGGATTTGATGATAAGAAATCAGCATTAATTTGGTTCCAAGCCAATTGCTTTAATTTTGAGGTTGTTTGTCCAGCCTGACATTTAAAATTTCCCGTTATTCGAGAATGATGATTTTGATAAATTTCAACTAGGCTGCATTTATCTTTATTGGTCCAATTAGTGCTTCTTTTCTTATTACCTTCCATAATAATATGTGCATATAATATAGTGATATAATGAATAATGAATAATTAAGCTAAACAATCCACGTTATACAGCAAATAGGTTGTTACATTTGGCCGTTGGAAATTCTCAATCTGTCAGCTGTTGAACATTGATTTTCTCAGTAGAATTTGCTTATTGGTTAAATATAGTTGATAAAATATATTTGAATATCGGATACATAGGTATGTTTGGTACAATCTGCAGATTGACTGATAATAAAACGCACAATATGAATACATTTAACTGCCCAGTTAGCTAACGGGGCAGTCAAATATTTCGTGCAACGCAACTTAACTGCCCAGTTAGCTGACTGCCCCGTTAAATATTTTAACTGACAGTTTTACTTTAACTGGCCAGTTAAGTTAACTGGCTTTTGAGAAACTGACCCCAGATGGTGGAGACTCATTAAACATTTTCTTATTATAAAGAATGTCAAAGAACAAAGCCCAACATAAAATCAACAATGATAAAAGAGCTTGGTTGCTTCTTGATTGCTTTATAGATTCGCTTTCTTACTTACTTAGATTAGAAAACTAATACTTGTCACTATAGCCTTGACGATATATGTATTACATCATTTTTACCTATGCCATAAACTCCTGTAGATAGGCTGCACTGTAATAGTATTTTTGTTTTACGAGACATGTTGCCGCCGCCGTAGTCTCGACGCTACAAGCGACTCGAGGCGACTTTGCCGAGAGAAGTCTCGAAACAGTCCCGCACGATCCAATGGACTAGAATGCACCTATGCTTGTGGATAGTGCAGAGGAATCAGCTGCAACAATTCTTAGAATATTTTTTTGGAAGATGACGTTTCAAAGAATAAGAGGTTTATTTCCGAGAAATATGTGAACATTTCTCTTGCACATTTTATAATACATGTATATAATAATTTACTTTGTAATGAAATCTATTTGCTTGTAATACTCTTATATATGCAGATAAATATATATTCTTGGATTGTTTGATATATTTTGTATATTGTTGTGTAATCCAATGTATTGGGCCCTTACAACATGTGTCTCGACACCCTTTCTAATAATATGTTAGTAATATGTTAGGACGATCAGAGGAAAAAAAATATAAACAATTAAGTTTTATCATAATGGCGGATAACCTCTTACACGATACCCAGTTTTTGACAACTTCTCCTGTCAAGACTGTGATAAACTGTTGGTATGCTCTTTCTATAGCATCATTAAAATGAAATAAGTGGCACCAATGCTTATGCAATTTGATTGAGGTCAAGCCACTGTATTTTGACTAGACTATAACACGTAACTGTATTATTTTATAACTATAACTGTATCAATTCAACGGCATACTTTATTTTAAGGCATCATTCGATAAGACAACAAAAATCGTTATGACAGTGAATTTATTATGTACGAGAGTATTATGAGTACAACGAGTATTATATACTTTTTTCATAATATGACCACCAAAATAATCTTTTCTTTTCTAATTTTGATAATGAAAAAACTTGTTAATGAACGCTTTTGAAATTTTGCTTCTTTCAATTCAATCAGTTTTACTTATGAATTCACATTGCTTTATTAATTAAATGTTTTTCCCACGTTTGTATTTCTTTAAAAGTAGGTTTGCGCATATAATCGGATGACATACCAACTTCTGCTTGACCATTAACATTGTATGCTAAGTATTTTTGATTCTTAGCTTATGTGTGTTTGTTTTAGTGCTATTTTTGCACACAAGCATTCTTATTTATATCTCATAATTCACTTACTATCTATAATATTCGTTTATGTGAGATAACGCGCCTAATACGTCCCTTTACAGAACCCACCAGTAGCAATGTGCGCAGGTTTGATCGTCTGCAGTGCCTCCTCCGCCTCTGCAAGAGCAGGCTTAGCCATCTCCAACTTCTTTTCAGCCATAGCCTTATCATCGCAGATGGAGTTGACGAGAGCTTGGGCCCGATTCTTTACCACCAGGACCTGAGAGCGGACCTCTTTGGCTTGGAGAGTTTTTGTTCGAACCTTTTGTTCGGGAAGAATGAAGGGAGAAAGACAATTAAAATAATGCATCTGTCTTTGACCATAAGCAATAGCTCCCATTTAAATATATAAAAATCTTTACCAAATCTTTTTATATTTCTCTTCTTAGAGACATTTCATGCTGTAAATATTCCCTTCATAGTGCAGCAACATAATAGCATCTAATCTAGTTAAAGTGGATATGTCGCAGACTTGAAAATGTCTACTTAGAAACTTTTGAATTATTTAAATTTTCGAATAAATACACTTTTTGATTACAATGCATCTAAGTACCACATAATACTACATGTAATGTGTTACCCATAATTAAGTATCATTCAAGAATATACTTTTTTAAACATACATTATTTATTATACTGTACAAAAATGAACACAAATTGGAAACACATTTAGGCACAGTTTAATGAGCTATGCATATTTAATAATATTATCAGAATTTTAAACATTTAATGATTTAAATGTTATAAACAAGTTAATGAGTTCAATGAAAAGCTATTTCTGTGGGTATGTTGTAATATATGTAAATGTTGACTATACACTATGAGTGAGTGAATATACATAAGTGAGTAAAATTAATGAAATATTGAAATCTTCATTTTAGATTTTCTCCAGTTTCTAGCCGCAATCAAATTTGGCCTGTAAAAATTATGTATAAAATGTTTTTAAAAACACAAAAATAGCTAATCTTAAAATTGACATATAATACATAAAAATTCTACATTTAAGCGAAATTTCAAACATTTTTTAGAATTGTAACGGATTTTCATGAAATATTTTACAAGTATAATTAACATTTCAAAAGACTTTCAAATATTATTAATACGGTCAATGTACGGGACAGCGAATAATAGGAGAGTACACACCTTCTCGAGAACGACACTGGCTCGCTTGGTAGAGCACTCCAACTCCTTCTCCGTGACCTCCAACTCGGCATTGAGCTCCTTCACCGCTCCACTCGCTTCCGTCAGTTTGCGTAGACCTTGGTTCATGCGGTTGGCCATCGCTGAGATTTCGTCCAGCTTAGTAGCGTAGATTTCCTTGTAGCCTGACAAGAATGACAAATAGGACTTGGGCGTGACATGTGTCTGCCGTCGATAGCGCTGGAAATAGGCTGTGCAGGTCTCTGCCACCAGGTCCTGTTGTTCAGGTGAGGAGAGAGTGAAAGATATCATCATGGTTATGATATGCCATTAAGACTATTTTAGGTTGTAAATATAGCTCAATGTAGCTTTCATTATTATTTACCTACTTACTTTATTTCCTATTTAAAACTATTTATTAACTCACTTCTTTCCAGAACATTTTAACATTTTATATCACAATTCACTCGAGAGCAAATAAAACGGTAATACCATTTTTGCAAACACAAAAAAGTATACTGAATCGGTAGTACGAGTACTAATAGTAAATATAATCAATCGTTTTTTAATTGACGATTCCAATTCATTGTGTAATTTATTAAAGTTATGAATTATACCGATTAAAAATTATACTTGAAGTGTTAAATAATAAATAACTTGCATAATTCATTTATGGAATTAAAAATGGTGATAATGTAAAATATAATAAACGAGATCACATCGCTTCAAAGTTTAATCAAAATTAACTGATGTTCTATAAGCATAATATCAAACATTGTATGACATTATTCGACATTTCTACCTCTTTATGTTACACGTTTTTACGCATTCTTAAACCTTAAGACGTCAAACTCGAATATTTTACTATTGTTTTGCTAGCGCAATCTTTAAAATAGATTTTTACTGCCTTATCTTTTTACCCAAGTAATCGAACTCACCTGGAAAGTGCCCATAGTCTGTACGACCGCTTTATGCACCTCCGATGTGCAGGAAATCTCAAAGGAGGACAAATAGTAGTTGGAGACCGCCACCAGAGCCTCCTTGGGCCAGCGATGAAACCAGTCCATTGTGGAACCGGAAATAAGTCCCGGAAACTTGAGACTCCGGTTCCGGAACTTTTCTCCAACCGGGGAGAAACACAGAACCACGTGGAGGTATTTGATCACCCGGCTCATATAGTACTCGTAGATGCGCTCGTTAGTGGGTGGTCGACGAGGAAATTCCTTCTTCATGACGCCCACTAGCTCCTATGCGCGTGACAAGGAACAGAGACAATTCGACAACGGAGTGGACTTCATAAATGATTAAGGAATACTTTTACTTTTAATGATATTCTTATGTTTCGTCCATTATCCATAATAAATAAATAATGTTGGACAATATTATTATTCTACATACAGCAGCGAAGAGAAAGTAGAATTGAGAGCCATCTCACCTGTATGATCTCATCCATCTCATCACGGGCGAAGAGATTTGCGATTTCACCAGAGCTGAGCATGTTGTTGAGAAACTCGAGGAAGCTTTCATCCTTGATCTCGTTGTCAGTGAACAAGAAAGTGATACCCTTACCCTGTTGACCAGCGGTCCGATAGAGGAGCTTTAGATCTTCCAAAAGATTCGTCACTGTGTACGAGCTAAATGAAACGAAGCGGAACTAGTCACTTATGTTGGAGTCCCCTATACTACGCTATGACGAACATAAAGTTGTAATAATGTATTGTGACGACAAAACACAGCAGATTGTGGAATAAGACCAGTCATCGAATCAGAATCTAATGTTTACGCAATAAAGATTACGTGACTCCTTAAGAAAACAGCTGGGCCAACAAATAGTTTTGATTCGTTAATATCTACGATTTTTTTGCTAAAAGATTACACACAAATTTTGTTTTAATTTTAAAAGTCAAAACTCCAATAATCTTTTTTAATGAAACGCTTGCAACATAAAATCAACAAAATATATCTGATTTAAGGTGCCCACAAGGTAGTATTTTATTGTTCAATTAATTGTCCGTCATTCCGTCAATGAAATTTCTCAGTATGTGTGCAAATTGTACCTATACTTCATTTGAGATAATATTCGCACAATAATTCTACGGAAATGTGTCCTAACAAAATAAGTGCAATTCTTACACATTAAAGTTTGCAATATATGCATTTGTGTCTGAAAAGTCAGGCAAGTAAGAAAAGTGAAAACACCATTGAACACAAACAATGTATATTTAAGTACAATGATCACGGAAATTGATAATAATATCAAAACTTACATCATATTTTGGAAACATTCACCTAACGCAGTTCTACATAACCATACACCCGTGAAAAAACGTTCTCTTTTGACTTACTTTCGGAAGAGTGTCTTTATTGATAAAATATATAATTTCAGTGAGATTTATCTTCAGGTCATCGTGGGTTATTTTGCATACATTACGTCCTTCAAACAAGTGAACAAGGAAGATAAACCGTTCAGCAATAATTTCTTAATGTGATGCAGGGTCACAATGCTGTGTGGACTGCTGCGTTGTCCTGTTGAAACCAAATTATTTTTCTTACGTTCAATTAAAGTGGCTCTAAATTTATCAATGAAGTTGCAATAAACTGGACTACTGATACACAATATTAAAAAAGAATATCCTACTGAAATTACGGTCCACACTTCAATATTCTGAGGATATAAAGAAGATTTATTGATGAGATGCAAATTTTTGAAACCAAATATCGGTTATTTTTGAAATTTACGTATAAAACTAAGTCGCGTCAGACATGAAATAAGTTTGTTTAATCAAGATTATTTTCACAAACATTAACTAATTAATCTCAGTATACGATTCGCTGTTTGTTGTCTAATTCCTTTAAACTATGCTATACATGAATTTTGTATGGGTACAAACAAATGATCATGAATTAATCCATTTCTCATGGGCACTGCCAAGAGCTCCATCTACAGCCATTATTTTTTTAACTATATAAGAAATGATCTGTGAGAATGCTTTTCATCCTGAAGTGAGCCAGTTTACCTAAACCTGTTCGCCAAACGTTTAACTTTTGCATCAACAGGAACCTCTATTAAGGAGATGAGATTTCGTAAAGCTTCTTCTTTGCATAACTCCCTCTTTGAAAATAATACTTAATTAAGCAAACATGCTCGGCAGTGGAATAAATCATTACTGAATAAAATTACCAATAAAATTCAGTGCACAAGCAAACGAAACAAGCGAAATTGTAAGAATTGAATGACTCATTGAATGAACGAAGCATACGAAATTGTGAAGAATTATGCTTTTTGACTAATTAGCGAAGTTGTAAATATATTGAAAACATGCCAATACTCCATTGTGCACCAAAATATATGTATTCTCACTTTCGTGACATTACGGACACCCTGTATATATATAATATAAAATAAGGTGATATGAATAAAAAATCAGAGTGAAATTCAAGTTTAAATTATATATATTATGAAAAACACTCACCCTGAGTTTTTTCTGTGTTACGAAAGATAAAAACATTACACTGATTAAATTGATTGATTGAGAAAATTCACTAATTAAAAATTAAATTAAACAATACTTACCCTCCCATTCCACTGAAAAATAAATAAAAAATAGAATGTCAGTTATAACACATTCCTAAATTTCAGCAATTTTATAAGTGCGAAAAATACAAATAATCTGAATATTTATCAAGTAAAGCTTTAACATCCATTAGGTCACATATTTTACTTAAATACGAATAAGTGTAATAAATAAGAATATATTAATTTATATACAATATATATGGTTTCAGTAGATAGTAAGCAAGCGAAAAATCAAAGTCTATACCAATAATTTACATCAGAAATTCTAGTTCAAAATTAATAATGGTTTAAATTCAAAAACTGGTTAAATCTTTAATTTAATTTAGTTTAATATCATATTTGCTTTTAGTTTTTTTAACTAATAAACAGTGTGAGGATAAATACAAACAAAAAAGAAAAACAAAAGTTCATTCAAAATGTCAATAAAAATAGTTAGTGAATTTTACCTGTCAGGATCACTGCTGTAAATTAGAAAATTGAAGATAAACATTACTATTAGCTGCCATAGATAGACACATAAAATACAGCTGAATCAAATAAAACCTATCATATTTAGAATCAATTCTTTTTATAACAGTTATCATGTGTCATACTCAACTACTTAATCTTTATAAAGCCTGGACAAATCCACCGATACACACTTTTTATATTCAAATTATTTAAATTATGATGTTTGACGCTTACAAAAACTATACATCAGTGTTTTATAAACAATATTTTTTAATCAATAAAAATGTTGTAGCCTTGAGAAGGCTGTTGTTGCGTTCTCAAGGGGGGGTTTGGATTTATTAAAAGTCAGTGGCATGTGCATGTCGTCCAAGGACCTGTTGGCATCTTCAGGACATTGAACAAATGAGGTTTAGGAATGCAGGAAAAATATTATTATTATAAATCTCTGAGTGACTTCATAAAGCTGTTATAAACCACGAATTATGCACCTATCCAACTGACTTGACCAAGAGCACATGTATCTTTTTTTGGATTCAAATTTGAACTATAAGAAGAATATGGAAGAAGTCTGATGCCTTGCTCATCTAACCAACATGTCGTAATATGGATCTTATTTGGTGTAGCGTTCTCTTGTCACAGTATGAAGGCAGGATGTGCTCAATAAAATATTGAACGATGCGCAGTCAGGATATCAACATGGGCTCTGGCAGAAGTTTCACCTGCACACGATTAAAACGAAGGAGTTCGGTGCCTGAGAACTCACTCCAGATCAAAATGCTTCCACCTTTCCAAGCTCCAAGGTTGAATAATGTTCCTTACATGTCCAGTCAAAGTGAATTCGATAATAGTATTGATTGACCTAAACCACTGAAGGGGTTTCTCATCAGTAAAGACAACATTGGCCCTTTGCTCGGCCGTCCGGTGAAGATGTTTCTGGTCCATGCTACTCTCTGTGGTCGGTGTTTAGCAGTAAGAATAGGTTCATTGGCTGCTATCTAAGAGAACTACCCGATCGAAACAATTTGAACCTCATAGTATGCTCAGAGCTCTGTCTTGCGTCTCTATTGAACAGCTGTGGTGACGTTCTTGGCCTCTCCTAAATCTAACGATGCCAGTTTATCTGTGCTGTCGGACAAGTTCTGATTCCAAATTGAGCAGCCAACTGCCTACAGTTTCTACAAACTTTACTCATTGTAAGAATTTGAAAGTGCTTATCATAATTATGTAAATTTTATAGTGCGCAGAATTTTTTTTTAATATACAATATTTCTACACATAATAAACCTCTATCAGCACTAGATAACATCTTTGAACCAGTAAATTGAACAAGCGGAGCTTAATTCACTGTCTATAATGTCTAAGTTAATTTATTCTATTGATCAATAGTACATAACATGTCACATACGTGTAGCTTTTTTGCATGCCTAATGTTTATCTGTAAACTTTAGAGTAATACGGACCATAGTCAATAACATTTCCCTGACTTAGTATTTTATTATGTAAAAATGATTTTCTATCATGTGTACATACATACATATATCTGTATAATATGTCAGGGAATAGACACACCAAGCTAAGAAATAATGCACTTAGGTATACCTATACTCTAACTGAGCTGCACAACAATTTATCAATACATTTTCAATTACTAATGTTGCCAAGATAGCTATAGAAGTTTAGAAACAAGATGTTTAGAAGTTTTCATTTTTAAATGAAATTGCGTAATTCACAAATTGAAAAGAAAAATAATTTAAAAAAATGTAGTGTATGTTAATTTTTCCAGCCTTGTGTAATGAAAATAAATCTGAAAGATTTTAACATTTCAATTTTGATTACATAAAACAAGTTTATTTGAAGCAAATATAAAAGAGTGATTTTTCGTAAACTATTTAAATTACCACATTAAATAATGTGCGAACTAAATTATTATACGCTAACATATATAACTATAATATACATATTAAAACTAAAACTAAACAATATGTTACTAAAACACCGAGCATTGGTTTTATTATTAACAGCTCGATTAATGAATATGTAGTTGTACTCATTATAACCGCAATTATCATCTTTGTAAACTAATTTAACTTATAATTAGAATGAACAATTGAGATTAATTCACATAAATGCTCAATTTGGTGTGACATCCGTTACTTTGGATATAACTTATATTTATTAATTTCTAAATATGAAAGATGCCCAGTGTATATTCAAAGAAAATAAAGATCATGCATAACTCACTTATTTTCAATATAAAACTTACGTATATAAAAGCTTTCGTAGAATAAGATAAATTACTTTACATGCGGTTAAGTTCATGACATATGTATTATTGTAGAAACATAATGTGAATCGAATAAACATATAAAATGAGTATGAATAAAATCAAATTCTATAATTATAATGTATTCATATAATCAGTAAATTCTGAAAGTGTACCCAAAAATTAGAGAATTTTCATTTCAGTGTCTTTGTGATTTTTTAACAGACTTAGTTTTAAAAATATAGATAGCCTTTTTGAAAAAATACCCATATCTAATTCTTGCAAAATTTACTTATAATATAGAAATATACATTTATTATTGTATAATACGAAATAATGTATATGTTGAGGCATGTAGAAATGAAACTAAACCCCCAGAAAAAAAATTTAGTTTAAAACGTGTGGATTTTACGCAGGGTAAAAGGCCTTTTTAAATATTTTATAGATAGGAAAAGTCTCCGAAAACTCGTAATTTGAGCAGTTATCCAAACAACAGCTTTCAATGTTAAAAACTCGAAATAATTTTACGATTATAATCTCAACTATGTCCCAAATAAATATGTTGAGTATGGAATTTTTGTTATATCATACTTAGACATAATAAAAAGTGATGTAGCCCTATTAAGTAGACATATTTATATTAATTGATACACTTGTATTGATTTTACTTTAATATATTCCATGTTATCTATATAAGCACACGCTTTTGTACCTACTACATAACAATATATTTTATAATTTTAATTGTTTGGTGACATTTTTTAAATTAAGGATATGGGACATTTTCCTTCTAGTTTTTAAAGAGCCATTTCTATGTATATTGACTAAAAATGTATATAGTACATGAAATTCATGCTCCTTTGTCGACCACCCAGTATATGACCCGCAGTTCCTCCCTAGTACCTTCTACCGACCTTGTGAGTGTGATCTGAAAGGTCTCATAGCCAGCAATAAAAGAGGCCAGACGTGTGAGACTCTGCTTCCCCGATCCACCGACACCAACCAAGAGAGCATGTCCTTTGGGGGTCCGGATAACTCGCGATATCTTTACTAGATGAGTCATCGCGTCTTTGAAAAACACCAGGTCCAGTTTCCCTCCTCGGACACTTTCGTTGTACTGAGGCGAGCATGGAATGCAGTATAAAAGTACACACGATAGAATATTTATAACATATAAAATATAAATCCTTATTACTCATCTTTTTTTTAAAATATAACTATTGTATACAAGTAAATAAAAATGCAAAAAAATTATAACTGAAAACAATTTATGAGCTATAATCTCTTTTCAGTAAACTTTTCAGTAATAAATTGATTTCAAAGTTTTTATTTAACAATTATATAAAAATAACACATATCAAATAATAATAATAATAATAATAATAATATATTTAACCACGAAAAATCTGTACAAGTACAATCATAGTGGAAGTTCAAAGTGGAAGTAAAACAAGTTATCTGAAAAAATGACATTTAAGTTTAGATTTAAAAGTTGTAAAATTATTAATAGATCTAAGGTCTGGTGGAAGACAGTTCCAAACCACTGGTGCTGAAATAGAGAAGGCTCCACGTGCAGATGACACCTTAGATATAGGTTGATGAAGTCGAACTGCGGACTTTGAGTACCAAATAATAGGGATAGATGAAGATGCAACTGGATTAATAAGCCTTTTCAAGTAAGTTGGTGCATTTCCAAAAATTGTCTTATGAACCATGCAACAGATTTTTAATTTAATCCGCAATCGAATAGGTAACCAATGTAGGTCTTTCATAACCAATGTAATGTGTGATGATTTTGGTAAGCGTTTAACAAACCGAGCACAAAAATGTTGAACTCTTTGAAGCCGGTTTAGTAACAAGGATGTACAGCCAACAAGCAAAACATTACAATAATCCAAAACTGAAAACACAATGGCACAAACTATGAGTTTAGCGGTTTCTTCATTGATGCGAATACGATAAAGATTCCTGATGAATAAGAACGAGTTCTTGCTAATATTTTTGATATGAATATCAAATTTGAGACATTTGTAAAATGTCACACCAAAGCTTTTAACTTTAGAAGAATGATGTATGGTCTGTCGGCAGATTGAAGTGGTAGATATAGTAAAATGTCACACATAAATTTGCATTAATAAAGGAAAAGTAATAAAACAATTGTTGTAGATGTTGTCGTGACCTCTTCGAATAATACACCCTATCCAAATTGGTATTCTATTGAATCTCGCCTAAAGCTTATCAGTTGGGTAAAATAAAGCGAAAAGCTATTTTCTATTCATTATTTTGATTATAAATTCCATCTTTAAACTAATTATATCTAAGTTACGATACCAATAAAGTCTCGACAATTGTGTTTGGATGAGGTAGTGCTTTTTATTTAAAAATGAGGCTTACATATTTCTGTCTAAGGCTGTTACTTTGTATCGCTATCGATTCAGATATTGATTGATTAAACGATGAACATAAGGCAATTACGACTGCCAGTCTGGATAGCAGTTATATGTCTGATGTCTATCATATAGATAATGAAAATACAGTATACTTTTGTAATAAACCCTTTTTAAACCTTTATTAAATGATTTATGTGAACTGGTATTGTTTAAGCTTCTTTCCTATGCAACAAAATGCCTATTTTCATTGACCCGTTTCCTTCTACTTCAGGCAAAGTTAGTCTGTTTCTATCAGCGACCTCTCCGTGGATGGTACATTATTAAAACAGAGGTGCTAAGTTGGGAACCTTTGGTGCTACAATACTACAATGTGATCCACACCGACGAATCAGAAAAATTGATGAACCTTGCTTTTAAAACCGTAAGTTTAATCATTTAAATTAACAGAACACTTAATAACAAGAAAACTCTGTCATATTCTTATTTCTTGTTTTTAATATCAATTTATATAATTTAGTAGTGCATTTTAAAAATAAATATAATATGTTAAATGATATATATTAAAGTATATAATTAGGGTGAATGGTTAATATTACAAGGTTTTGGATTAGTTATAAAGAATAACAAAAAGTCTGAATATATGGTTCGTATTAACAATGCTATATGTCAGGCGAGCAGATTTATGAACTGAATGTCGAAGATAGCTAATAATATAAGTAATCAGATATTCCCGACGCATAAGTTTCCAAATTCTTTCATTTTATATCGCTAATGAAATATTTTATGATAATGTAAAAATTATGCCTTAAATATAATATTGTGTCTGCATTAAAAAAGTAATTCACAGAGACAATCAAAGAATTAATGTGCTATTTTTACGAAGTTTTGTTTTGTTTTAGATGAGATCGTCAGCAGCTTTTGGAGTGTCTGATGAAAGTGACACCAACAAATTAAGTCAAATGTGAGTATGAATTTGCGTTCAACATATAATGCATAATATGTAAAAGTAATTTGTTATCTGCATATATTGAAAACATTATCGATTTGTGAAGTCGAGGACATCGTAAAACATATCTTTTATAAAGGAACAGAAATTTTTTCACGAAGTCCTCGGGTGAAATATGTGTTCAATTAAATTAAACACAGTCTATAAAACGTTCCTGTGCCACCCTGCTAATGGATCTTAAATCGCATACCAATGGATAAATATTTAATATAAACGACAAGTTGACAATCATATTTAATGACGCATCACACTGGAACATTATTTCTGTGCCTCGTGTGAGCACAGTTCTTTACTCAATATGGAAGGTTGTACAAGTGAAGAAAACCATTGCGTTAAGTTATATAGAAAGAAAATGTTGTTTAACCCTCGTATAAGGCAGACATTATAAAATATGCTAGTTTCCTAAGTGGGGGACTCTCAGACCCCATCGACAAAACAAACTATATGAAAATTATTGTAATATATTTATTTATAATTATAAAGAATTTTAACTTTTATATAATATAAGTAATTTTGTTTTAAAATTAGATTGTAACAAAGTTAAGTAAATTTACACGCATTCACTATATTTTTGAAAGACTTATAACTATATAACTATTACACTAATCAATAGATTACAGGAAAATAAATATTTGAGAATTATTATTAGATGGAGCGTAATTGGAGATTGGTTTGAAATATAAGCACATCTTTTATGTATAACTAATTGTAATACTTTTGTATACGAGGATTTAAACATGGTATCAGTAAGAACAGTTACAGAGGAAAAAGGACCTGTTTGACATTTTATTAATATGAAAGGTTTTCAAAAACTTGCGATAATTTAGTTATTTATACAGCTATATCGAAAAACGGCTTTCACAGTTAAAATTTGAAGACCATTTTATAGTTTTACAGTCTTGATAATTTCTCGATAAGCTATATTGAGATAAAGTAGTATTTTTATTTTAAAATCTTGTTGCATCTTGCCTATATCAAGTTATCTAGCCCAGTTAAGTTGATAAATTCTAACCAATCGATACTCCTGCATAATGTTGATTCATGTATGAAATTTAACTAAACTAATCGATATTTCATTTCTATTGACTGTTGCATTACCCAGTCATTAGTAGGCAAACAACTTTTCTTTTAGGAGTTTAGATTATCCATTTCTATGGTTACAATAGTTTAGTAATAGACGAAGGAACCAGCTGGCCAATTGTTGATATAGATGTAGGTTGGAATTATTCTAGAATTGAATGACATTTTGAAATGTCTACATAAGTCTACTGCTAGAAACTAATAGATATAACAATGAAATCAATAACTATATAATGGTTTAATTAACTTTGTAAACTTTATTGTAATAGTTTTATGCGTATGTTATGTACATGTCCTTTTAGTAAGGTTGTGGAAACTTATGGTAGAATGTGTATATGTAAACTTTATTCTTCACGTATTTTTAGATCTTGGCTTCACGATAATATGAGTGACACGATCCTTGATCTGTCCAAACGTGCGCAGCTGATATCGGGTCTGAACATTGTTGAAGAAAATGCTTATTCTGATGGAAAACCTTCGGAACCCTTTCAAGTAAGAGGAAGGGAGAGGTAGTAAGTTTCATTTCATAAAATAAAAAAAGATGGAAATGTCTAAAATTTGAATGTAGTTATTTTAATTTTTATAATATTGAAACCCGAGCATACACAACAATGTATAAGCGGAACATATTTGTTTTCCTCTGTTAGTACATCTTTTTATGCAATCCTGAGATTCTGGGTTCGAATTCGCTCGAAACTGTATACCTAATTTATTTATCTGTCTATACACATGTACACATGTATAATTAAAGCACTTATTAGAATTTATTTGTTGTTACTTTAATGCAAAATATTAGTTGAAAATCTTGGAGATATAGCCTCTTGATGCGGACTGCTCACTACTAATATTGTCATTATTTGATTGCAGAATAAATACGATGTTTTCAGAGAGTGAAGCAAACTAGATTTTAAAAGTATTTATCTAAATAGTTGCGCAATTATTTATCCAAAAAGTGTTAGAAATGTAAAACAGGCTCATTTCATTATCTTTAAAAGTTTTATTATCGCGGTAAAATTGACCAATAAATAAAGGTATATAGGTAATATCATTTTAAAAAAATAGCAAAACTTGCGTTTATATAACCATAAAAATGTATTTCTGTTATAAAACAGATTTTTTGTTATAAAATTCATTTTAATGAAATATTCAAATAATTATCAATGTAAATTTATATATATTTAAATACGTATTTCTCTGAAAGAAAAATACAATACTTCAATCTTGTTTTATTTCAGGTCGTAAATTACGGATTTGGTGGATTTTACAACACATATGTGGACTTTGAAGTAATTCTGAATTAAGATTAATATTTCCATAATAGACTTTCATTTAGCATATAGATTACTATAGAGACATATCTTATAGTGTCATTCTCGATCACATTTTAAGACAAACAGCTGTTTCATATACATATATGATACGTAGGTGTAGAAATTGGCAAATCAAATCGCTTTACAGCCGTCTTATCTTTGTTATCCAGATAGCCATCTCGGAAAAGGACCAGAATCATCAAATATTTTACTGTTGTTATTTTTATAATTCGGTCTGTTAGAATTTTTTTATTTAAATTTGTATAAACACTTAGTGTGCAATAAAAGTCTTGTTGACTTTATAGCTATTGATTCGGATATTGATTGTGGTTAAAAGTAAAATGTAAACAAATCACAACAGTTACTTGACTGGCTAATATATTAATAGGTTTACATTGTATATTTTACCATCTACATATATGTCAATGACGTTAATTAGTGTTCATTTATACTTTGTCTCTTCTTTTTACATTCAAAAGGAAACCTCCAAAATCACAGTAAATAATGACAAACATAATTCAGTACGCACAGCCAGTTGGATGTTTTATGTAAGTGCCATTTCGTCTTTTTAACTTTATTTACACACTTTGGTCAAACATTAATCGATAGTAATCGATGACTCTTTTGATCCTTCTGATCGAAACCAAAACTTATGACCAATAAGTATTTATATAACTGATATCTTTGATGTGTACTAGTTAGAATATTGAAATAAATAAGTCTATACCGATTTTACCATTGACGCATGAAATTGAAATGATTATTAGAAAGACTATCGACCACTTCCAATACACGAGAGTGACCTAACTCGATCGTATTGATTATGATCATTTAGCGCAAGCGAAATATTCTTTCTGTAGTATCTTTAGCTTAGTACATTTGAAGTATTTTTTGCCGCTTGTATATCAATAAATACTCTTATACATACATAAAGTTAAACAGTAAATTGCCATTTAGACATATATTGGAAATTAAGGCATTGTCAAATGTTTATACTATCTGAAGTATAGATATTGATTCACCTCATAACAATATTAAAATAAATATCTATCGAGAAGTCTAATGATATTGACACTAAAGCATTCTTTTTTGAATAGTATAGTTTAATTATTTTACGGCTAAAAAATGTAATTTCTTTAAAACTCTCGTTTAAAGAAACCTTAAGATTGATTTTGTGTCTATGTAAAAATAATTATTCAATTTCTTGGAAATAATATTTCAAGAATAGTGTATTTATCATATAAGCTAATAATATGATCTCATTTTTATCTTTACAGATTTCTGATGTTGAGGTTGGTGGAGGTACGGCTTTCCCATCGGCAACGCATCCATTTGTAGCTGAAGCAAAAGCGGTAGGTTCTCTTGTGTGCGGTCCCTTGGTACATGAATATTATTGACACAGTTTAGTAGATTATATCTGTAAGATATTGATTTATCTCTTTTATCATCGTTTACCTTTTTATTGGAAATGCAAGTACTCTCACTACTAATAAACAGATAAAATAGCAGACCTATAACGATTTAGCTCAGTTTACTTATTTTTCATACAAATCAATACAGGAGTATCGATTAGTATGAAATATCAATTTAAAAATAACTTTATATAGGCAAGATGCAACAAAATGTTCAAATCAACCATACTACCTAATGCAAGCGTATTTTATTGGGACTTTGACCGTACATTTGTGGAGATCCTGACAGTGAAAGAATTCGTTTTACCATTCTTAACCGCCCGAATAACAGAACATTTTAGGACTCCTTTCTTATCTTCCAAATGTTAAAAGAAACACAACCCTCTGTCTTTTGCGCTCGGTATCACTGCGTATGTATTTCGCTGTTGTTGTGTATATATATATTGTGTAAATATAATTTTCTTTCTAAGAGATATAGTGCCAATTTCTAAATTGAACCCAGATCTATAGTCTAGCTTAAGTCACTCGTTTCTGGCGGGCAACTGTCAGTAAAGTGTTAGCAGTCTAAAAGATCTTGCTTGGGGGATCTTAATGTAGCTACTTATACATTTTGCTGGTTAATAATGAAATAATGAAACTCAGTTCTGCACTACTGTTTAATTTTAAACCAATAAATAATAATATATCACAAGTAAAACATATTTTGTCCGGCCTAAAATGAAATCCGTGTTTCTTATAATATATCCGTATCCTATATTAGGCCTTTAATACGTTTTTAGTTTAATCTTTAAAATCTTTAAAATCTGATATTATTATTAGGTATCAATTTTCTATTAACAATTAATTCTAATTCTAATGCTCCCAAGATTAATTCAAAATCTGATGCTTTTGGAATTTTTAGTAAAGATTGTAAAGAAAGTACATTTAAGATAAAATGAGAGTAACCGTGATTTATCCACTCACATAAATCTGTCATTCTCAGTATTTTAAACTTAACAACACTTTTAGAATCCATTATTTTATATGTGAACGTAACATTACTATTTATAATTTATTAATTTCTTTTGATTCTATTAATTGATGTAACTCATACTTTCTATTTTTTAATCTATTTTTATTATTTTATTAGCTTGTATGTATTGTTTAATTTCTCTATTGACTCCTATTAAAAAAATTGTATAGAACAATTCATTATTGCTTCTTCACACTTTTGACTATATACTATTATTATATATATATTTTTTATTTTATGTAATTTGTGCGGGCGCTACGCGCCCTTAAAATTCAATATTGTTACTCTCAAAATCTATATATTAATATCATTGTTCTAAATTATATATCATTAGAAAAAAGCGGGCAGCAATATTGAAAAATACGGCCATTTTGTAATAGATAGGAAATTTGTTTAAATAATTTTGATTTTGAATTGTTGTTAATAGTATTCTCAAGAAATTAAAATCTATAATTTAACATTTAGTTACTAATTAGGATTCTGTTTAAAACTGAACACAGTGTATGCTGAATTTAAAAAATATTCCAAATGGGGAAATATCAAGATTAAGTAGCGAAGTTTTAAAATGGGTAACATCGGAGTTATTATAGATATATTAAAGAGTTATCAGGTGGTTTTCTTGCATACTTGAACAATGAAGATCGAGGTACCACAAGATGTGATGAACGAATTAAATGATATTGAAAAGGAAAGTATCTCACATTCATCAATGAGGCAGACGACTGAAATTGTCTGTCAAGCAATTATCTTATTTTTTAATTGAAAAGAATTTATCTTCTGATTTGAAAAAATATTCCTATTGCTATTATCAATAACTATCTTTGTTTTTTATTCTTCAATTCGGAGGATGTGAAACTTTGCGTCAGCTTTTGTCATAAGTTAAACATAAATATCAATAAAGGAAGAATGAATTTTGTGTTCAAGAAAAATCCATAGACTGATATATTTAGCTTCTAGGACAATAGTGATTATGATGTAAACCATTTAAGAGCTCGATCCTTTTTAATAGGTTTACTTAAGTATACGTCATATTTTGTAGTTTTTATTTTCAAAAATGGTTTTATAAATTTAACACTTATTTAATTTTTATATTCAGGGTTCAGCTCTCTTCTGGTACAATTTTTTTCCAAATGGAACTGGAGATGAACGAACAATACACGGGGGCTGTCCGGTTCTTGTGGGCAACAAATGGAGTGAGTACGCCGCTTTATCTCTATGGAAACGATTAAAATTGTCTTCTTTAAGCCATGACAAATTATTTAACCTATCAATACATAGAATCGTTTGTATCTATATAGATGGTGGAGTGAGATGAACCCAACATAGTAATTTTGTGATACTAAAATATAAAAAATGTCAGTTCTTCCATTTCTAAGACAGCCTATATTTGAAGGATATGTAACAAAAGTGGATTTCAATTAAAAAATGTCTTCTCGATCATGCATATCATATTATTGTACACTATTATCAAAAGTATATTTGTTTTGTAGAGAATTTTGGCAGTATGTAATATTTTCTATCGCTACCTGAGTCTATGTAAGAAGATTTTTATGGTGATTGGAAGCGAATTTTCCTATGTATGTATATAGATAGTAAACATGAGAGCCCTTTTCCTTATGTATAGAGTCGTTAGTGTTGTTCAGCAAATACTGGTTAAACTGACAGTAAAAAATCAAATATAATATCTCCTAGCTACACTAACAACTTACATTTGTAATTATGCTTATTTTATATAAAATTTCCTGTGAATATTTTAATTTTAAATAATTGAATAATAACAATTGCAGCCACGTAAATTGAAACCTTATACACTGATTTAAAACTCGGCGAAAATTAAATATAATTTTAAACAAATTTTAAAATTTAAGTTTAGATAAAAAGTGTGATGTTTATTTAAATAAAACATGTTTTTAATCTCAATGTCAATTAGTCGCCATGGCCATTATCGCTTTACATTTTCTTTAAATATGTTATTTTATTCGCAGAGGACAGCTATTGATCTCACAATTTCATTACTGTGCATCATTTTATTGTCTTTCAGTTGCAAAGAAATGGATGCCGGCGTCTGGCCAATATTTTACACGATCTTGTCCACTGGATCAATTCACCGACAATAACATAATATTATAATATATTCAGAAATTTGTTAAATCGTCCGCAAAGTGTTATTAACTGGAGGATATCTTAAAACCGCCTAGATACACTTAATATACCTACGAGCAGACTTTATACTGATATTTATACACTTTTCTCGCGTCATGCCAGCCTAGTCATGAAATTCCACTATCTATATACTGAAATACTGAACACTAAAGTTATATGAGAATTTACTAAAATAAAATTGTGACAGAATATATATTTGGTATCATATATTTTGGTTAATATTTCATTTAAAAATATTTTAAAATTTAGTGTGAAACGACTATTCAATTTTTTTTGTGTCACGAATTCTTTCTTTGGAATTATTAAATGTCACTTTCAAAAATAGTAAAATACCTATACTTACTAGGATAGTATCTTAAATAATGAATACGTTTGTGTTATTATATGTTTATATTACATTTCTCTTCATGTTTATTTGAAACTGTCAAACTATACAGGCACATAATATGCAATTATATTCAATGCTTTTTGTATGCTTACACGATTGAACAATATATTATTTGTATTTGATCTTAATGTTTTTAATTGTGATTTTAAAAGATTTTTGTGGCGGAAGAGCTTATGTTTATGAACAATATTTGTCTTGTAGATTATAGATTACTTATATGCTTTAATATAAGAAATTCACACGAAAAACCCCGAGAACTACGTAATATACCTACATATCGTGTATAAAATCATACAAACGTACACATAAACAATTACATAGTCATCGAAAAAATTATTGCCGTCTGTACCTATGTGAACGAAGCTTTGTTCAATAAGTTAAATCCTATTATTTACGAGAAATCTCAAAAATACTATTTGTTTATAATGTTGTACTATTTATCGTAGTATAACCTTAAATTTTAAAATTATTAACAATTATATTAATTTATAAATTATAGGTTAATAAATACATAATACGAATATATTAAAATACATAACTAAAAACATTATTTTAATGTCCGAGTTCATATTTTAAATTAAAATATTTTCATGATATATTTCAAATTTCACATTGTTGTAACATATTTTAGAAAATATATACATGTACCTAATAATTAGAAAATACTTATTATTTTAGAGTATACATTTGGTAACTAAAATGGCTAAAGTAGTGTCTAGTGATAAGTTACTAAAGTAAGTAGTAACATTTAGTATAGTTAAATTGAATTATTTATTTCAAAGTGATATACACTAAAATATAACGGATTAATGATTTGAATCATGCCCGTTTATTTTTGTGTTAACAAATAAAAAGGTCCTCAATCGTTAAATCGGAAATCTAGTCAGCATTATTAGATATATATTTAACCCTGCGCATTGCTATAATATCCGATTTTGTGTTCAGTTTTTATTCATTAGAGTAGGTATATATTTCACTTTCAAAGTTTACATAGTACCTATACATATATTATAATTGTGTTCTATATAGAATTTTTGTTAATACATTTGTATTTTTCTATATTTAAAGCAACCTAGTCAATATTATTATTTACTACACAGTGTGTCCATGTTGTGTATTTTCCCTTGCTTATTAACAGTTATTCAAGGGCGCAGTTGAGCAAACATTTTGACAAAAAAGTTTAATGAGACAGTGATAGCTGTCGCATGCTTCCACTCAAAAACCGTGTGAAAAATTATACTTGAAACTGTTTCATCAAACTGCTGAACGATTAATTACACGAAAACTTGCATTGTTTATAGCATAGACATAAACATATACATTGTGATAGTCTTAACATTATTTAAGCTATTCGTTTTTTGTTTTTATCGTTTTATATATGTGACAGAAACTCTAGCTGAGCTAATGCATCACCTTAAACGGCTTCCCTTCTATCGAATCATGTATATTTATTAAGTATCTAATATTTTTAATAAATTGAATTAATGAAAATGATTTGTTTATAACTTTATCGTGAACAATTGTAATTTATGGTAATAAAAAACATTTTGTTGCATTTGGGCTGTTATTTTTGTCTATTAATGTTTTTTTAATATTGATATCATGTGTATGAATCAAATATTTATATGTTCCTATGCCTTTAAAGTTTATATAATTATTATGATATTCTTTGATTTTATAGTTACGCAATGCGAGTCAGACTTTCTGAACGACGGTTCCATTTACAACCAAAGCTTTAACCGGTTGCTATTCGGATTTTCCGAAAACGCTCAATAATAGCATTGTTTATAACTCGATAAGAACGCGGCGGCTTATTTATAATTTTTTGTATTTTTCTTGCGATGTATTTCTTTGAAATAGTTTATTTTATTTTATTACATTCGTTTTATGGCTATGTAAGTTGTTTAGTTTTATCTTTGTTTGTGATTTTTATTTTTCTCAGATCCTTTTTTAATGTGCATTGTTTAGTAATAAGCCATAAAATAAAGTTATATAAAGTAGTCATTCAGTTAGTAATATGCAGCAACTATGACTACTTATAGCTGTATAAAGCATATACTTATAAGTATAAATCAAGTAGATATATTTGATTCATTTCTGTCATTATTCTTAAAGACAATATTTGTTGTAAAAAGTCAATAGCTATTTTGCAACTAACAAGAAATTCAGATCTTTGACTTGTTACATTAGTTGCAAGATAAATTTTGTCTACAATTCTACATGTATATGTTGCATACTGTAAGCAAATTCATACTGTTAGCAAACGGTTCATACTGTTTGCAAACAGTATGAATGGTTGGAGGATACAGCATATCGTATAAAGAATAAAAATTAATTATGACAACCACAAGTAATAAAAAATACTTCATTTTGTACATAAATAAATCTTTGTTCATTATTTATACATTTCATTTAAATTTTATTAACTTTATGTTTTGTCTTCTTTTAAAGAGCACAAAGAATATTTTCATTTAGTATTAATACATGTAGATGTCAATAACATATTAGAGCAGTATACTACTATACTATACATCAGCTTTAATATCCACTGTTTAAAAAAAGTAAAAAAAATTAATATTCACTTTCAGGCTTCAGAACCAACAACTATTAAAATAATAAATAAACCAAATATTTTATTATAAATTATTAGGTATTTATCATTGTCATGTCATTTGTTTGTTATCAAACACTAAGTCTAAATATGATAGGTACATAATTTATAAATGACCAAATTAATATATTATAAAACAACAGTTTATACCTACATACTTGGTATATTTAAATATATTTTAAATACATTTTTTATTGTAATTAACAAAAACATTTTAAGAATTAAAGCAACATTATATGGCTATATAGTAAATTTATAAATATATCACATAAACTAAAGGTATATAAACAGGATGAAAATTATGAGAATTAGTAAAATGAGTTATGTTGCCATTGGAAATAAGTATATTGGTTCCTAAAATTATTTAATAACATTTTGCTGCAATACTGGATATCTCTTTAAATATTATATACAAGCCATACTATAAATTTTTATGTTTTATTTATGATATTAAGCAATTTTTATTATAAAATCATGATGTTTCTTGTTTTAGAACAATCCCTCTTCTTGGATATTTAATATCCAATTGATGGTATACATACACTATATATAGATAACTATATATATATATTAAAATATTTTGTCAATTTTCATCATTGCAAAAATATAGCTGTCTGCATTTTTTATTGAATAAACACTTATGTTTTACTATAACATGTAGTATAGTCATAGACATAAACTATAGGGTCAGGTCTCATAGAGACTACAGTCCACTCACTTGGCTTCTTTCATTGGTTTAAGTTTCTTTGTAATACAATTATTATTCAGCCAGTTAGCCAGACTCAAATACATATTTACTATAGAACATGGTACAGAACTATTTTATTAAAAAAGGCACTCATTTACTTTAGGACATATAGGATGATTAGCAACTAAGAGTCATGATTATTATCAAATTAATTATTTAATTGATATTATAATTAATATTACATATATATTAATAAAAATACATTAGTTATTATTGTAATGTATTATTATTATTGAAGTTTTAATTTTAATATATTTAATTTTTAAAGAATAATCCCTAGCCTGTGGATGGATAATGTCCTTTAGATGTGTTTCTCGATTTTTTAGAGAATTCTCAAATATCATTAGCTGCTATTTATAGCAGCCAATAGCAGAGTTTGTTCCAGTTTAGTACTTATGCTTTTTTTAGTGGCAGAAGTTAGTTGCACTGCTGATATCTTACTTGTCTAGTTTTTGTACAATTTTGTATGTCTTTAATACATAATAAATAAATTATAAATAATCTTTACTAGATAAAGAGGGAGTTTCCACGTATCTGGATTATATATATAAGAAAAACAAACGCAATTTCTGCAGATACTTCATTAGTCTATTGCAGACGTTTCACCTTATGGCTTCATCGGTGCACAACTAAGAAAACTATAATACAGAGAGATAAAATACTTAAGTAGGTATACAATATATAAGCATCGTTCATTAACATAATACAGCTAACTAGAAAGTCTGAATGGAAAACATGAAAAACCAATAAGTAGAGTAGGTAATAGATACGAGAGGAC
>JAYRBW010076105.1:0-24908 GCA_036023295.1 Invenusta paracnida | reverse complement strand
AGACGTACCGGTGATCGGGCTTTCTCGGTGGCCGCACTAGCTCTTTGGAAATCTCTCTCATCTTCATTATATGCCATTAACAATTTTACGCTTTTTAAATCCCATTTGAAAACCTACATGTTTTCATAGACTTTCATGTTTTCATCAGACTTTTTCGATTATATCTATTACATTTCGTTCAGTTACTGTAAAGCGCTGCTAACATTGATACCAATATAGGGGCGCTATATCAAATATATAAATATTATTATTATTATTTAGTATTTGAATGGCATGTTATTTGCTATACTTATACAAAATGTATATCAATTAAATCAATATTCATTTCATGCTAAATCAATTGATTGTAATTATCACGCTTTTAATTCATCTAATATATTATATTGAGTATTAGGCCTCAGTAATGTCCATACTAATATGCATTAATAATACAGAGTATATGTACTACAGTATATTAATTTCAAATTTATAGTTTATAGTTTAATCCTTATAATAATATAGGAATAGAAAAAACTCGTATCGTCTTATTTATAAAGCGATTAAATCTGATTATGATAACATCTACTGATTTCTCAATGTGTATCATTAAATACTTATTAGGTAAACGTTTATATTATAGAACTGCAGCTGCAAATCTCTTGTTTACCTGTTTGATAAATAATTTTCAGATTAACTGTCAATCGCTTAAAGAAAATGTAGTAGAATATGGGGTAACTGAACCCGTACCAATATAATATAATATAATATATGTATACCAGAGAAGTTTGTTACGCTGACACTTTTGTTGACATATATTATTAGTTAAGACACTGTCAATCTTCCATTTGAATCCACATAATAATCTACGAATTCAATCTTCTTTCCAGTCTTACTGTCTTAGTAGAGTATTTTCGATTTTTTTGGCAATTTCTCATCTGTGTATTAGTTTGTGAGTATATTTTTCTTCATGAATATTACACCTACATCGCAGCTTATTTGATTAAAATATTAATGCCGCCAGCTTTCTTTTTGCAGTAGTATTATTACATATTCTTGTGCACTTATTAGTAGAATTGACCTACGAGTAAATTGCTTCAAAATACACAGATATTCCTTTATTGAACTGTAATATGAAACTTCATACTTAATATATATAATAACTTTTTTTATTATATAAATATGTGAGTGATTCTTGGTTTTCTATATACATAGTTACTTGTATATTTTAATGTCCTTTGCTTATAGTTCAATTATAAATTAAAGGACATACATTCACGGTATGATGGTTATGGTGAATATAATACCACTGAAGAATTTTTTATATGATTAACTAAACGTGATAGTACTTTTATTTTACTTTTGATTGATTTCAAGTTTTCTATTTTTTGTAGGAAATGTTAATAATTGTATCTATTACAAGCAAGTTGGGGTTTTATATTGATTGACGTGTCACTTAAGCGTACAGGAAATTTAGATATCTTGGTTATTACTGTTTAGTTACCTTGACGGTCAATATTACTATTTAGTATGTTACATTTATTCATAAACAGTTGTAATATACACACATATATATATATATATATGTATAATCTTTCAATCATAGCATGTGAATTTTATTTTATAATATATTATTTATTATAATTTCGACATAATATGAAAATGTATTATAAATATTTGATAGGCTACAATTAGATACTGTTGTACATTTTTAAATTGTATCTAAATATTTTCATTCCTTAATATTATGATGTTTAAATATATTGACTTCCCAATCTTCGTCTATAAATACTAAACAATTTTTTTCTTATATACTCATATATAATAGAAAAATATGCCCAACATTTAGAAATTATTATATTTCAGTTAATATATTTAACTATGCATATTGTTTTATAATATTAATTATGATTTTTTTAGTTCATCCTTTTACCTATTGTTATATTTATCTCAGTTTCGCTAATTAGACCTGAATTCGGTTCAAACACGAATTTTTATTGCAACTGATTGAAAACCCGATTAAAGAACCCTTGAATCGAATTCTGAGCTATTAATAACCCGATTTTTTTATTGTGCATATATTATATACCTGATATTTGAACTATTGATTATTTATTGTTGAGATTACATTTATATTTCATCATTTCCTTTTCAGAATTTTACATTTAGTAAAATTGTATTATAATTGTATCTTAATAGTATTTTTGCTTCAAAATATGTTATGCATTTGTTTATAAAACATTATAAAACAGAACTTGAAATCCGGAACAGTTTAGCTCAAAAAGCTGAAATGATGAACATTCACGCAGAAGTGATGAAGAAAATAAAGAAACGGGATTAGGAATTTGAACCTATTATTTTAATAGAAAAAAGAAGACTGAAAAAAAACAATTGATGTCTAATCGACTTTTTGAAGATGTCCTCAAAATATATTGTTTTTAAGCCGAACCTGGTTGTTTATACAAAATTCCAAAAGCTACTGATATATTTATTATAACGTGGTACTATTTGATGCTAATCCATATTTTGGTAAAGTATTTTATAATGTAGATATTTCTATATTGAAATATGTATTATAGTAAAAAAAACTCTAGTTGTTTTTTCTAAGAGATTGTTAGAATATGTACAATACAATATGTTTTATACATTTAGTAATAATTATTCTACTGTATTACTTCCCCAAAAAATAATAAATTTGGATTTTTAACTACACTGTTCGTTGTTATCATCCAACTAAATTATATCTGTATTACGTTATTACTTTTAGAATAGGGATCTTTCACTCGATTTAGTAATGATTGTTCACTTTGTTTAACCCTCAGCTATCGGAGACGCGTAGTGCTGACAAAAAGTGGACTCTCTTGCACTTCATCGCTCAGACAATTGAGGAAAAGTTCTCCGATATAGCCAACTTCCATGAGGACCTCTCTTTTATTGAAGAGGCTTCCAAATGTGAGTCACTGAATGATAGTTCATTTGATCCCTGTTCATAAGATAACTGTTAAATAATATAAATAAATAAAATGCCTAGATAAAATGAATTTTACATTATTACTAGAAGGCACAATTTAAGTTAATAACATATTTTTTGTTATTTTATTTATTTCATGTATTATAAAAATTCATATTCATAATACGATATTTCCTATAATTTTAATAAATTGTATAATATTCCTTTATTACCAACGTATTAATTTTATGAACCTTACCTTTTACACTGTAATAAAAAGTAATAAGTTTAAACATAACATTGATTTCAAAGTGTTGTAATATATAAATTCACTTTGGTACAACATTTAATTTGTAATCAAATTTTGTCATAATTTTGAATTGTTACTTTCATTATTATTATACAGCTTTTTTGCCACAGACGTCAATTGTTATTTATAAAAATATAAATATTATTAGTATCATTATTTAACTTAATAATGCATGCATACTTGTATTTAAAATGCTACCACGTAATTTCAGTGTGTATTTTATAAGTTTTAGCATTCTTCACTCCTATTTTAAACGAGGGTACAAATTTATAGTATACTAATTAGAGTTATGTGTTATGCAAAAAGCCAACTAATTTTTACTTCCCACGTATTATTATATAATATAATTAAACTATTATAGATAGATAGATAGAGGCATCAAACCAGTCAGTTTTAGTCAACCTGCGTTAGCTAACCCTATTTTTACTCCATTAGACAGGTTAGTAGGAATCTATACTTTTAGATTTATCTTAAGTGTGATTTTTGATGGAGCTCTTCCCTATCAAATTTGAGTAAATTCGGTGACAACTATCATCCCAGTGGATTTTGATGCTTCACTCGATTGGTGTAGTTAACTCTGTATAGTAACTAACGTTGCTTTGGTCGACAATACATCTGCCAGAAAAACAGTTTTGACGAACTGGCTTATTTACTTGTACATAAACACACTCAGACGCTTTGTAGAAGAAATCATATGCGGGAAAGGACGTTAGTAATCGGTGAAAGAAAGAGGGAGGGGGGGGGGGGTAGAGATATGAATGACTCCTGGGTGATTCATCTCTTCTGGGTTTTGGCGCGCAAGAGAGGGGGAGCAGAGAAAAAGTAAATATGGAACCTTCCTCGATGCTGCCAATAAAGTCCCCTGTCTTCTTGACAAATTTGAAAAGAGTCAATTTTAGAGTTTACTTTTAGAGAAAAAACGTATAGATAATAGAGAAGAAGTGGGTTGACGTAAAGTCATCTACCATAATATTTACTGTCCAGCTCAAGAGATTTGTTATTTTGAAGTTCTTGTCAATTAGCTTATTTTGTTATTTACTTAATTCTACTTATTTTATAATAAAATACATATAATTAGTTTTATTGAGATATATATATAATATAGTATATATTGATTAATTTTTATAGTTTAAAAAACGTAGTTTAAAATAACGTTTTTGTTTTAATTTTATGTACAATTTAAATTTTATACTAACAAAATATAATTTTAAGAGCATAGACTACTTTTTTACATTAATAGTAGTAAATAAATAGATTCTACTTAATTTTATTAAATTATTTTAGACTTTTAAATGTTAATTGTTCGGTGCTGAGGAAATCGCTGAACCTCTGCTTTCTAATATAATAATACTGAATGAAATACGTATATTTCATATGTAATTAATTGTTTGTTTAAACATACATACGCTCTGTTAACTTTATCTCTTGGAAACACGAAGCTGCACAGTACAACTTATCTTATTTTTTCTGGAATTTGGTGTATCTAATATTGCATATTGTCTTGAGCTTCGTTACGCAACTATATAGATAAGCATAAAACCAAAGAAGTGGATGTGTATATTATTATTTTTGTTTGTAACGTTTATTTGTATATTTTTAAGTGTGTCTATTCAGACTGTTTCAACACTTTTCTAATTCTTCAAATGATGATTTGGTATTTTTTCAATATGCTTTTAGATGTTTTTATAATATAATAAGCAAATTCATGTTTTATTAATATTGTTACTGAATATAACACGTCTATTGTAATAATATCATATCCGTACAATTTTAAACCGACCAAATAACATATTTTTTTAGAAATATAATAAGAAATTTTTTTTGTATATTACATTAATCAATGTATCCACATTATTATACTTAAAATTCGTACATATACTCGAATATACTTGGTTTTTATGTCCATACTTGAATATACTCAATTTTATATATATTGTAATTTGACCATTTTAATTTTCCTTAAAATAAATATATTAATACTTCAAAGCATTTAAAATCGTATTGCTTATTAATATTTATATGAGTTTTTATATATTTAACATACATAAAAAGTATTCAGAAGTCGAACAGAAAAACGAAGGACCGCTGGCTGCATTGCAAGATTTGAGTGAAGAAGAAGCTCCAGCTGCAGAATTAATGAAAATGTCTACAAAACAGCGTAACATTCAGCATAGTAGAATTCATTAACTGTTTTTGGTACATCTCATTTAGTACATGTTCGAAAATACACCTGCTGCAAGCATGGCTGTCATTTTAGTCAAGTGTTTCTCAATTTAGATAATAAAACTTCTTAATACACTGTAATTTTTTTTTGTATACTCATGTATATGCTTTTTTTCTGACAAAAAATGGACATCCATGCCATGCTCAAAACAATGGTGGCTAAATTCAAGAAATCATCTCAACCATGACGAAACAAATTTGCTGCCATCGAACAAAATGACACGGTCAAAATTAGGTTGTTTTTTATCGATCATCTTCATTTGTTCTTGTTCTCTAAGAAGAAATTATTTTCAACTTGATTTATTTTTTGGAATTGAGAGGTCACAAAACTTTACCACATTTTCCGAAGTCAAGTTTTGTTATAGAAAAGTCATCCACAAGTAAGCGATACATTAAAATAAATCATGAATTGCTTTCTAAGGACGCCAAAGCAACTTTGAAACCAAAATTTGAGGACATCAAATCAGCCAGGATGTACGAAAATCGCAGTTCACTAGAAGAATGTCCAGTTATAGCTTGGGAGCTATACTTATCATATACGAAAGATAGATTCCCCTCACCTGTTTACAAAACCCACAACATCAACACGAAAATCGACTAGAGGGTATACTCCAAAAATGCCGTTAGGCAAACACGCTATAGATAATCTGATAGCCAATTTATCGTCAAAATTGCAACTCAGCAAACGATATACAAATCGTTGTATACATCACTTTGGTGACTGTTCTAAAATATATTCAAATAGTGATATATGCACGGTCACTGGATACAAAACTCTAAATATTATTGAAAGGTATAACCATAAAAGAAGAGATAACGGTTACGAGAGGTTAACTGTTGTAGCTCAAATTGGATCATCGAGTTCCTCAATAGTCAATGTATCTAAGATTTCGAAGCAGTAAAATATTGTTATGACAACATCCAATCTCAAATCCGAAAATTTTTGAACTGACAAAGCACCAGTGTTTAATTTCCACTTGAATAGAGCATTTTCTAATTGCACTTTTCATGTCAATGAGTAATTGAACAGCAAACAATTTTAGGCTACACGATCTATGAGTATTTACTATAGTTGTGTATATTAATTACCGTTTATTTGTTTCGTATTGTGTCATTAGTATTCAATATTTTTTAATGTTGTATCTCATTTTGTTGATAATTCAATAAATTTCTATTGATCGCATATTTGGTATTGTTTAATTGTATGCCATAAAATTGCCACATTGTTTAGAATAAAAAATAAATACAATATATTACATATATATACACCATTTTAAAAGAATATTTTTAATTTTCAGCACATTATTTTAAAGATATTCATGTAAAACTTGATCCGTTTATTTATTTATTTCATTAATTTTGTGAGGAACTTTTCCAGGATTTATAATTGATTTCATAACAAGTTATTCAACTAATTTATTGATTCATCCACAACTAACTATTATACAACACTTAGGAAACTAGAATGATATAAGTTTATGTCTACTTTTTCTGTTTAACTGACCATTCCCTCTAACCTGTATTTAAAGAAAACACTCCCAAACAAGCGCTCACATGCATTGCGTACACCACATGAACAAGAAATAACAACCCCAGTGCGAAAAATTTGTTTTAGTGGACATACTGTCAAGAGGATATTGTGTGTCACATTTTGTTTCCTTAGTAACTTAGAAAGATTGGAGGTCTTCTCGGAGCAGAGAAAACTGCATAATCTATCTCTACCTGTAGATCACGCACGGCTACTCAAGACATTCGCACGCAGCCTTCAGCTTTCTCTACGATTTCCTAAGTTGTTTCCAGTGCTCTAGCTTGTTGCGAGTGAGTTGATATAAATCCAGCTCTCCATGTAAAATGTACGTATGTCTACCTCATCAATTGGTTTGCCAACTGTCATCACATGTTCACTTAAGAGTCGACAAAACAAAGTTGATCTAATGGAAAATACAAACATCATTCTATAAGTATTTCTCAACATCAATACTTGTGCATTATATTACTGTCGCCATTATTGTCATCTATTAGTAGTACTAGCTTGAGAAATAGAAAGAGTATTCAATTTTTTGACTTTGTAGGTAATAACAGCATAAATATACAATTTCCTACAGTTTAGATTATAATACTTGATTTACAATATAGAGCCTTGTTCCGCAGTGTATTGTTTTCTTTTTCCATTTTTAATATTTGTGTTTACTTCGTGTTAATGTAAGAAACAAAATCATGCTACAACCAGTAATGAACTGGAAATTACTCTTTATCAAGCAGGCTAGTTTTATTTTTGGGGTTATCTTTTAAGGAAGTCATTAACTTTACTTCAAATAATACTTTTTAATTTATCAAAACTTTATTTTAATTCCTCCCTTGCTGGAATATTTTGCATTAAATTGTCTATTTTCTGAATTTTTGTTTAATTTTATAAATCTACTTATGGTGTTTCGATTTACTCTATCGTGTTTTCATGTTTATTTGTGTATTATTTATTTTATTTTTTAAATTGTATTAATCTATTTAAACAAGTAATCACAATGGGAAGTTTGACCTCTTTTAAATTATTATTATTGTATTATGTTTTAAAACTATTTTAAGAATTATCGGTATAATTAATGACAATATCACTAGCAAAGTTGTATTAATATATTTTAGTGAGTATCTACCCATCGTCTTGCGCCAGTTCTGTAAAGAGATACAATTGATTTAAAGCCCAATTAGATAAATCGATTAAAGTGACATGACTGCTGCTGCAAGATTCTTGAAATATTCAGAACAACCTGTCACTTATATCGCAGACGATGTGATTGATTGGCTTCACTCGGAACTGCAATTATTACTGTATAAACCATATTTCTTATGCTGGGTTCATTACTCGTTCTCTCAAAATAGGAATACGACATTTGTGAAAATTTAGAGATAGTTCAGTTAAACTTCTTGAGCTTTTGAAAATTATATTTATTTTATATTATGACTTTCAATTATTACATAGTTAAATTATATTGGTGAGAATGACAATTGTATTAATAACAGTTGAATGTTCTTTAATTAATTAACGCATTTTAGAATTTAATTCTGATATGTTTTAGTTTGTTTTTTATTATTAATGTATTATTTAAAAAACAATTTTACTTAATATATGATTCTACGAATAATGATAAATGAAATTAATTTTTCTATATTGCTATTTACAATAATATCATTTATTTAAAGCGCATATTTTATAGGCTCAATGTTTTTAAAGACTTATTTAAGATACAAAAACAGCAAACGCTAAATTTAGTACGTTATGATCAAAAATTTTTAACCATATTTTTTAATGTCTCTGTCTGTTTAATAATTAAAGAATTTTGCCAATCGCCGCATACTCAAATGATTAACTCAGGTAATCTGAGTCATTAAAGGGAGACATCATGTCGTGGCAAATGTATTATTTTTATTCAGTTTTATAGAAAATATGCTCATTGTTTATATTTTGTATTTTTACTTTTGATATTTGACTTTTGATACTTTTCATTTTGTTTTTATTTGATAATAAAACCACCTTTTATATGCAAAAGAGTTTTCAATTTATGAAAATAGTTTTTGCAATTGAAATTAATTGGTTAATTTGCATTTTTCATAATTTTTTTGTTTTAATTTTAAAGGATTTTTCTAATTACGCTGCACAGAAATGCCAGATGCGTTTGCTCTGTTATAAAGCTTTGCAGTAACACACAAAGCTATGGAAACCGGGGTTTTCACGATTACAGTGCGAAAACGATAACTGTTTGACCACCAAAGCTTAGTCGATAGCCATTACAACAAGTTCGTATCATACAAACTATATTAAAACTTAGATGAATAAAAAAATTAATTAATTTATCTTTTGGTTTTGTCCTAATTCCCACTAAAGAATTTACGTTGCATCAGACCTTTGATAAATTGAGATATTTTTTTTTCTATCCAAACGCTAATTAACATTTTTTACCAGTTGAATACCTTTTTATGTGTTGTGTTATTGAATCAACAAAGGCAAGCTTTGTAATCTATCTCTTCCGATTTTTTTAAAGCGTTATAACTTAATAATTCAACTTTACATCAATTCACGTCAATGTATTTCACAAGATCTTCTACAGCATAATACTAGCAATAAAATAGAGTTACGTGTGGAAAAAATTAACAAAATACTCTTCGTTTACATTTGAATATTAGGTTATTAGTTTTATTAAAAAATTATGGTGTAATATTCTACATTTAAGATTTGGTGTTGACTGAAAACTGACTTTATTTAATTATTTCTCAAGATTTTTTTCAATAAAGACATTGTTTTATTTTCGCCTCTATACTTATTATTAATAGTACAATGTCTGCAGTTTATTTTTTGGAGAGTAAATTTTACCCAAATTTCTACAAATGTAATAAGCATAATTTTTTGTGTTTTGAACTATAACGTGGTTATAAAATAAGTATAGTTCGCGTTTGTATTTTTTTATAAGAGAATAAACTTTTTTCTTCTTTTATTGATTAGTTTTTTGTTTTATTTAAGTCAAATATTAACTATTATCTCTCAGCATTTTTTATTTTATTCGTTAAACTTACCGTTAAATTAAGGACGATATAGTCTCACTATACTGCAAAATTTCATCAAAATATTCTCTTCTTAAATATTTATATTATTAGGTTTTGTATATTTGGAGTAATTCTGACACAAGGTTGCAATCGATATTGGCGAAATTGTATTTTTAATATGTCTGTTCACGTTATTTTGATCTCAGGATTAATGCCAGTAATTCTGACACAAGGTTGCAATCGATATTGGCGAAAATGTATTTTAAATGTCTGTTCACATTATTTTGATCTCAGGATTAATGCCAGTAATGACTTCAACTACAAATATTTTGACGTAATCTCCGATTTATTTTCAATAGTGATAATACTCTCGTCTGCAGTTGCAGTTTTTCCTGTAAGATGATTTCATATGCCTCACATATAATTCGAACAATTAATTAATATTGATTTACAACCGAGACAGCAAATTAGGTGATTACTATTTTATCTCTTCTCTTAATTTGTTTATTATTAAATATTTTTAGAAGAAGAAACTTTCCACTCAAATATATATTTTCCATCGGTTTAAGATGTCATGAAATTGACTTCATTGATTACTATGCCACGATATATACTAATATTATTCAAGGTTTTTACATCATACTGATTTATGGATATAATATTACCATGAGCTTAGTTTGGGGATTCTGATTCCCAAAAATATGTTAACATAATATAAAGAATATTTTTCCGATTACAATATGGTTTTTTATCGTTCTAAATTACTTTAGTGTAGTTAAACTAACTTTCAAAAATTAACAAATCTGGCCAATTTTATGCAATAGAATTTTGTTACGTACCTGTCACATAATCACTTGATGGTGTTTCAATATATTAAGATATTAAAAATTTGTAAAATATTATTTTAGAAAATATTCTGGACGTTATGCTCGTTATTTGTTGATTTTAGAAATAATGATCACAAAATCATGGTGGCGGACATAGAAACTAAAATACAAAAACCATAAATAATATACCAGTATCCAACAAAACCTTTGTTTAGATACAAAATGTTTGTGTATAATATATTAATTTACTTTGTTCGGTTATGAATAAGAAGTGTATCTATTAATTAATATAAAAATTTAATTTTCGATTTTACCAATTAATCTAATTTTAGTAGCATTTCTGCCTGTCTTATTTTGGAATGATTTTATACATTTCCGCAGGGACTTATACTATAATACCCCATTTGTTTTTTAAGTATTCCCTGCATTTTCAAAACCACTTAATATTCTATCTCGTCACTGCACCTATGTCTAATATCCACACCCCTCCACCTGATAAGTTCCACTGGACAGTCTCACCCAGGATGCAACACTCTTAACGACGGGGATGACTCAGGCACTCACTGAAATGGCCTCGAGCGGCTCAGCAGCCCCTCCGGTTCTTGCTGAGTTCGTCCGCACCAATCAAAGTCGAGCTGAAGCCGTTGCCAGGGAAGCCGAAGCTGCGCGCACTGTCTTCCTTCAGGCTGCCGAGTGGTTTGGTGAGCGGGTGAATACTGCTTCTCCTGATCTTATGTTCGGGGTACTGCTCCGCTTCGTGGAGAACTTCAAGGTGACTAGCGTTCAATGTTAAAAGTATACATTCTAAATTGAAGAAAACTTTATTCATATGAATTAGAATTCATTGAAATAGGAGCAAAAATCATTGTCTATCTGGGTAATTTCCAATTCTAAGCTCCACCAAATAATGATAACGTTCCCAATTATCAAGTTAGCATTTGAAAATGCATCACTGATTAGAATAAATAGCTAATAGACTATTTAATGAATCTTTCTAATTGATTATTATTTAAGATTTTTAAGTTCATCGCTCTTCTACTATATTTCGAAGATGTATCACATACCATTAATAATTGTATATCATACACACAATTCAAAATTGTAGCATAATCACCTAGAACATTAAATTTTTTTTCTCAAGTCGTCAAGTCAAGCAAACCGAATCATCCGAATTCAAACATTTTACAATAACAAACTAAATTTCGACTCATAATCTTCATCACTTATATCATCTTCATCTCATAATATGGTCTAACAACACATTAGAGCAATTAACTAAAAGAAAACTAGATTGATTATTTAGTTACCTCTCGACTTTCATTTCTATACTGTACCACAATTTATAGTAGTATAAAATGGACCTTCTTTCACTTCTAAAATATGTTGTCAATAATAAATGTCGTACATAACATATTTCGGACATATCTTGCCAAATTATCATACACACACAATAGAGAATATTGCAAAATATTTAAATTCATCTTTAATTTTGTTATTGTGTTACTATTAATTTATTATTCAAGAAATGTGTTTTATTTGAATTTAGACTACTCTCAAATACAATTACTTTCTTATAAATAATATCTACATCGTCCAATTAAAATGTTTTGTTAATAATATAATATTATTCTTTGCGTAATAATATCAAAGTATACATTTTTTCTATTTTTATTATTAATAATATTTGTTATTTATTAATTTAATTAGAATTTAATGGATATAAAATAGTATATTATAAATTATTGACAACATAATATAATTGTTTCAGTGTAAACGATGTATCTTTCAATATACATAATGCAATTTAGTATAAGTCACATTGTAAAAACAGAATTTAAAGAACTAGTTTAGCAACATTTTTCTGTTATGTCTTTCCAGAATAAATACCAGTTTTAATAAACCTCCTTAAACCTTACAATTTTTTTTTCTCTAAGAGAAAATGATATACAATTATTCCAATCCGTTGAACAATGAAATTACCTTTTATTAATCGTGAATTTATATCTAAAATGTTTGCTATATTTTTTTAGTCACCTCCCAATATTTGTTATTTTGATTATCTTTAGTTTGCTAACACCATCTGTTTTCGTTTCTCTAAACCATTTTATTTTGCAATCTGTAAAGACATAGTCTATAATTTAGGATACATTGACTGGCTAAATATACATTTTAATACAATATATCAGTTACTTTCTAATTCACTGCACACAACATTAAAACACACAATTCATGAAAGCCAATCTGTTTCATTTTAGTTCGACGGTAGGATTACGATTTTGATGTTTAGTTATGCTCGTCGTCTATCCCTTTTGTATATATTTTTGGAGAAATAGCACTAGATTATATTGTTGTTTAGTATATTTTCGTTTATTATTTACTAAATGACACATTCAAGTTAATTGTTATATTTTCAGAAAATAATTTGATTTTAAACACATTTTGTTATTTAAAATCGGATAATTATAAATTAAAATACAAATATTTAATTACATGCGCAGCTAAATTTCAGCCTAACTAATTTAATTTACCACAATAAGCTAGCTCTTCTATCACGGTAAGGGAAACCTATAAAAATTATTGGATTCTACTGTGTATTCGCTATAAAAAATACAAACGGGCTATTTATGCTGACTTGAAGGTCATCGACATTTTGAAATAATTATAATTTCGGAATAAACAAAATACGGTTCCTTCCATTGCTTCTGTGATAGCCGAAATCATGATGACCACTACTCATAGAAAGATTGATCACTGTACGATTTGTTTATTCCTGGTACCTGCAACATAAGACACTTTCCCTTCATTCAAAAACAAACTAATATTACTAACTCAAATTGGGTATTATTAAGCAACTAGTGACCCTTGATAAAAAGGGCTGCTTTAGTTCAAATACTTAATTCAAAAATGTTCTTCATTGAGTGAGGGCTCTGTAAAGGCAACTCCTAACTGGCGATCAGTTTGAGCAGACCATGGGTGACATTCAATTGACAGCAAGAAAAGCATTTTGAGCTATTTTCAAACATCCCTTACCGACTTGCTATCTCAACTATAATATGTATTAACCTCTTTCAATAGCTACACTTATGTGAGGCTCTGGAATGCAAAATGTGCCTGAAACTCTATTTTTTATGTCATAATGGATTTTTTCCTGGCAATATGTGTAACGTAAGTGGTGAGCATAGAGATGTTGCGATTTCATCAAGTCTATGTCACTGTAATGGGAAAATCGATACATAGAGAAATTGTCAACTTCAATTTTAGCAGACGTATGATAGATGTTGCTACGTGATTTCCCTGACGTGACATACAAGGGGAAACTCATGCCCAACATTTCTACTAATCATTAAAACTGTTTGCAGGTACCAGCTACTATGAATTTTTTTATTATAGTGTTTGAATACTGTGCCATGTACTTCCTATTGATAAATTAATGTTTTTATCTCTTACTTTTACGTTTTTTCTATCAACAAATCTTTTTTTTGCGGGTATTGGCATAAACAAGTATCAAATTGAAAATAAGCATAGTTTAAATATTACATAATCCACGTTATTTGTGCATTTTAAATGGCCATCCTTTGTAAAAATTAAACTCTGCCTATTAAAAAAATTGTTTAATTAAGACAATGTAATTTCAATATTCATGCACATTTAAATTGATTCTCTAAAACCAGAATGTCAGTTGGCAATTAGATTTAAACTTTAGTTATATACAATTATAAACTAAAGCTTCAGTTTACCTAAAATTAAAATCATCTCTATATAAAACATGATAATATACAAAATTTCCAAGATATAATATTATAACTAATACTACATGATATATTTTTTTATTTTATATATATTTAATGTACACTACTTATATATATAATGTATATTAACATATTCCTTTATTTTGCATTAAAATTGTACATAAAAGTAGATTAAAACTGCAGTCTTCGTAATTAGTTAATGTGAATATTTTTATGATATTCCCTATTTTAGTCCATAGTATTTTTATTAATTAATTATTTTTTTATGAAAGCCTTGTTGATATCTAGAGCTCCTCTTTAACAAATATATTTATGGGGAGTTTCATCTTACAAATTAATCAGAAGTAATTAATTTCTTTCTTAACGGATCTATTTAAGTATCTATCGTCTAGACGATTACATTATTAGGCTCCAAAAGTTTATCTATATTCCGCCTAAAAAATGATTTTATATAATATATCTACTCATGTTTTTTATTCTAATCTTTAAAATAACGAAAATCGCCTTATTTAAGACTTTTTTGTTTCTTAAGAAATATTTGTTGGCTTCATTTTGATAAGATCCTTGTTAATCGGGCATTTGACAATTTTCCCTTCTCTCTTGAAACTGCAGAAAGCGATGTCGGAGAACTTAAAGCGCCGACGCTCTGAACCCGCACCTGTTTCAACTGCTGAACGCCCGAGTCATTCCAAGAAGAAGGAGGTACGTAACTTACTTGTCTGTTGACCAGAACAGATAAATTAATAGATACGTGTATAGTCTACATCAATTATAGTCTGACGATTAAAATTCTTACCAAGTTAATTATGACACCCACATTACAAAAATATTTTTTATAAACTTCAATGAGTATTCTTTTCAACACTAATAATTACATATTATCGTTATCTAACCGGAATGTGGGTTCCTGTATTCAGGGTGTCCACAACCTGAAATAACCGGGAAATTAGTGATAAAACCTGGAAGAGTAATAATAATCAAGAAATTGCAATGAAACAAACAATTTCTAAAACTGTGAAAATTTCGCTAACTCCGCTCGTGGTTTGATTATACTCATTTTTATCTGTCTCTTTATTTAATTTATTTATTTAGTTTTTTATTTGAAAATATATTAAAAAATTAGTGGCTCGCGATTTTGTGGGCTATTTAAATGTTGCCATGTTAAAAAAATATCGAAACTGCTCGTATATCCGGCCAAGTTATCGATAATATAAAGGAGTTTCTTGTTGGTTAATTACTCGTCGCTAAGCTGCATTTTTTATATCGGTATCATTGCTTTTGAAACTATTTCTGCATAAATGTCAAACAGCTGCTCCGTTATTCCCTTTTATGGAAAGTGTTATTTTTTCTTCGTCGACTTGGTTTGTGAAATTTCAGGTTTTGGAAAAGGTCAAAAAATGTTGGCATTATTGATTTATGTGATAAAAATGTCAAACAATTTTATGTTGGCTTTGCTGCGACGGATGCCTTACACAACATATTTAATGAAAAGAAAAAGTCATTTTATAAGGACTGCAAACTAGTTTTGTTAAAAGCAACAGAAAAACTTGAAAGGTCTCCTGTTAAATATGACTTTGTGCAAAATTTGTCGACCCTGTCACCAACCGTTCTCAAAAATAAATCTCTGTATCTATACTGGACGTTTTGAGAAACTGTTTTAAAATATTCCTTGAATGCAAATGTTTGTCTGCTTAATGTTCTCAAAAGGCAAAATTAAACGGTGATATTAAATAAGAAATAAATGTTTTTGGTATACATATATATCGCCTAAGCAAGAATGTTACAGAACCCTATACCATTGTAATTTAAAAAGTACTTATCTTATCTTATCGCATGGAATGCCTGTGTGAAAAGTAGTTTCTCTGTTAACGATAAGGTTCTATCGGACAATATGAAGCAGTTATCTCTGATATCTCAGAGAATAGTCTGCGTACGATGCGGTCAAGTGTGCTATAATCCAGTGAATATTCAGCTGACTCCCGAATTGTTGACAGCAGTACGTTCAGCAAGGAAGAGGTATCGGACTGCAGATCATATTGAAAGGACAACATGGAATTTAGTGCATTGCATGCGAAAATATTCATGTGTTTGATGGCTAATTCCTAGACTGAGGATCACTTGATTGTGAAACAAGTGGCTGCTCTTCGAAAATATATTATTGATGAAACATAAACTTAATTCAGTTTCATTCATGCAACCGATTGTAATGTTTTATTTCTATTATTCACAGCACTAATATTTATTTTGAATTTCTTGAATTATATCTGTACTAGAATTTCGATTATATGGCATATATTGCGTTCTTTATGGATAAACTCTTTGTCATTTTTACAGATATTTCTAATAATATTACATTACTATTTGCGTAATTTTAGCTTACCATTTAGCTGTTCAGTTAGTTCGATTTTTTATGTGTATAGCTTTGTATCAATATTGATTCACATAAATGCTTCTTCAATGAATTTCTTTTTTAGCTATATAAAAAAGTTCTATTATAAGTATGTATAATTTTCTTTGCACAAATTCGTATTATATATTCCCACTAAAATACCCAATTATTATGTTAATACTTTTTGTCTAAATACGCATAAAATCTCGTTACTGAAAATAAATGCTTTCCATCATTTGTCTCGTTTTCAAAATAAACTATAAATTGGGAAATTAACTGACCTGTAGCGATCAGGAAATTAGGAATAATAAATGCGCAGACACACTTTAAAAAATAGAAATTTAATTCCCACCTTAATGATTCCATCGCTGTTTATTATCAACGGACAACTTTTGATATTTCTACAACAGAATTTCTTCTGCAATATGCAATCAAATTAAAATCACCATATCAATATATTTTGTAATATAAATGAAAAAATATAAATCGGTGATTTCATACTATTTACATATATTACTAACTGTAGGGGGAGAGTTGAGAAAGACGCTGCTTCGACAATTTTGGGTCTCTTCAGCAGCCTATACCCCTTGTAAATTTTCTTTCATGATTATTGTGTACTTAATTTTTCGCATTAAAAAAATTCTAACAATTCAAAATTATCTGATAAGTACGTGTTTTCCATCTAAACTCAATTCATAGTAACAATAATTTATAATATAGATACTGATAATTGGTCATCTATCCATTTAAAAATTATCCTCTATAACACTATGTTAATATTTTTTTAAATTTAAAGCCACTTATTAAAAGTAGATGCCATCTATTGATATTTTTTACTAGATGTACTTAAATCAGTGTATACTAATCCTGTTTTTATTGAACTTCTTCAACCTGCTTATTTTTGCCTTCATTCAGTATTCATAATACAAATCGTGTGTCTCCCTTTATTTCCTCCGTCTTTTACTAATTACCCCTGAGAATTCCTATTTCTTTCCAGTCCCCTTCTTTAATATAGAAGAAGAAGAGATTGTTCATTTCACAACTTAAATTTCCACACACATATTTCGAGGCACTGGTTTGATTAGAAACCTCTGCTACAGTCACCTTCACATATTTTTATTAAAACAAAATTTCCTTACATTATGTCCAGCCCAGAAAATACCAAAGTGCCACGACCAAGAAAACGTGGTGTACCTCAAAAGTTCACTGACCTTTCGCCAACAATGTAACAGCTTGTTTGGTTGAAATGGAGTCCAACTTCTCGTTGCCATTGACTACCTTTGTTCATTTTCGGGCATCAGTGTACATCATTGTGTGCGAATAGAGATACATAATACAATATCAAGTATTCCAGTTAGTTAACGTTGTTATGTTAATTGTTAATAAGTTTCTTTTTAACTTGGTTTCATTATGCTTTGACATCAGCTAGATATTTTAGTTCTGGATGAATTCAATAAATATTTTAGTAGTAATCAAACAGACAAAATCAAATACAAGATAAAATATCAAAATTTAGTTAACATCGCTATGTTAATTAATTATTAATGATTTGCTGTTCTCTTTTGTTTTAATATGTTTTAACACTTGCTTATTTTTTTAATATATCAGTTCTGCGTAAATTCTGTAAATATTTTAACAGTAAACAAACGTACAAAATGTCATTCAAATCAACTATATACAAAAGAAATAAATTCCTAAAGAAGTTCTTTGTATCACAAATTATAATCATAGAAACGTTGTTTTAAATATTATAAAATATACGGGATGATCCAAAAGTTATAATTCAGGCATCAGGAGCGGACGCAGGGGGGGGGGGGGCTGGTGGGCAACTGCCCCCCCTAAGGAATAACACGCGTCTAAACTTATAGACACCAAAGGGGGTAGTAAATAGAAGTAATCTCCTCCCCTCGAAAAAAATAGCCTTCTGATATTGTGCCCCCCTCGTAAAATTTTAAAATTCAAATTGATTAGCTGAAATTAGTCTGTGAGCCAGACCATTTTTCGGCATTCAATAACAAGAATAAAAAGTGTCATGCATGTTAAAGTGCTGGCAGCTGTGCCAGTCGATTGATTAGCGACCCGAAAGTGTTTGTTTGGTTTGTCATTTAATTTCTGTAAAGCGCTGCTGGCATTGTTTCAATCTGGGGCGCTATATAGTTTTAAATAAATGAATACATCGTTAAAAAGCTATTGATGTCTAAATTCTAAAAAAATATGATGGACATCATCATTTGGTAGCTGGAACCCATTGAGATTTTTCTGATTTCTCAAATTAAAAAATAAGAACATTTTCTGTATTTTTTACCTAATTTTCATTTTATGAAACATAATGTTTTAACTTTATTCATAATAAAATGTTGCATATAATATTGTTTTTTTGTAATTTTTTTCGTATTACAAGCATTTTGAAATACATTGGCTAAATTATTTAGTATCTAAAAATATTTTAAGGCAGTTAGTTCCAAAACCATTTTTATATAGCTAAAATAGGCTTGAGAACTCCTATTCGTAACTGAAAAGTTATTATCATGATTTATAAATCTAATGTTACTTGTAATATGTAGATATCACTTTAATAAACGAAATAGTATGTAGCATTTTATTTTGAATAATAGTTAATATTATTTATTTTTTCTTCTTAAAATATGCATCTTCGTGAAAATTAGTTCAAAAGCAGTCAAAAATACATAACATGTTCCTATTCTTTTAATATTAGAAATCAGATAAATGCAATAATTTGTTCCAGCTACCAAATAGTGATGTCTATCATATTTTTGAAATCTAACCATTCATAGATTTCTAACGATGTATCAAACTCTTCCTCCCTGGGCACCGGTCACTTTTTTTTTTGCTCCTGGCCCAGGGACTAGATCATAGATTATTAAATAGTCAGAGGGTCAGAACCTTTTTCGGTATACCCTAAAAAGGAAGGAATGGTGTTATACATCGTTAGAAATCTATTGATGTCTAGATCCAAAAATATTATAGACATCACTATTTGGTAGCTGTAATAAATTCTTATTTTCCATATTAAAAAATGGGAACATTTTCTGTATTTGCGACCTAATTTTTATAATAAAATGTTACATATCATATTGTTTATCTAGCTTATTGTTTATTAATATTACAAGCATTTTAAATGCATTGATTAAATTACCGTATTTTCTAAAATAAGCGCCCGACTCTAAAATTAGCGCCCATGTCAAAATGTCAACTAAAAATTAACTGTGAATCAAATATATTATTATGCCTATAGCCTAAATTTCATATTATTCAATGCTTATACCTATGTTACTATTGCACGCGATACCTGATTGGCTGTCTGTGAGTGTCATTTCAAAATACGAATGAAAGATCTACCTATATTTACTATTAGGTATTACCTATTATGAAAATAGGTATTATACCTCGATTTCAATTTACCAGGTAATAATTTTTGAAAACTGTGTTTCAAATTATTGTTGTTATGAATAAGCTCCTGCTTTCAATCAGCGCCCATGTACGCTTATTTTATAAAATACGGTAATTAGTAACCAGAAATAGTTTAAGGTAATTCTCAAACCTTTTTTATAGTTAAAATAAGCCTAAAATAGACTTATTAGGAACTCTTATTCACATGTAGCTAAAAATAAATTCTCACGATTTTTGCATCTAATTTTGCTTATAGTATATAACATTTATTATAAACAATATGTAGAGAATACATATTGTTTCTTAAAAATATGCATTTTCAATAAAATTAGGTAAAAAATACATAACATCTTCCTATTCTTTAATATGGTAATCAGAAAAATGAAATAATTTGTTCCGGCTAGCAAATGGTGACGTCTATCATATTTTTTGGAATCTAGACATTCATAGCTTTTTAACCATGTATCAAACTCTTGGATACCGGCAACCCTTTTTTATTCCTGGTCCACGGACTATAGATTTAATCATAAGTCAATTTGAATATTTTTATAATATCTATGTATAGTAACTTTTGGGCCACCCTGTAAAAAAGTATATAAGGGAATTTTTAAATGTTTCCGTTGAAAACTGAATTGATACTAAATTTTCTTTTTAAGTTCGATTTGGTTGTTCTGTTTAGGCCTTTTTAACGTAAAACAACTGCTGCTTTAGTTGCAAACTTTGCGAATTATGAACAAATAATCCAAAAAACCTATGCTGTATATTTGATAAATTAAAACTGGTGCACACCTTAATGTAGCAAACAGTTGAAATCGTCAACTTTAAATGAAATTTATTAAACAAGATTTTAATAACTCTAATTTGTCAGTCAAATTTTGTTGAAAAGATTTTTATTTTATTAGTTAATGTTTTTCTAAATTAACTATATTATCAACAATTTTATTTAGAGTTTACATAAAGTGGTTTTTACTTTATTCTTTCCTAGAGTTTACATGTTTCCATTGCTTATTATTTCATGCTATAATATCATAACATATTTATATATAATGTTATACATAGTTACCATTTTTAAATACTTAAAATGTATTTCGTATCATCCGGTTTTAAAATAACAACCTAAAGTATTTTAATCAGGATTTTTAATATTATTTTTTAGTCATAAAAAGCAACAATATTTCTGTAATATCTATTTTTGGCTCAGTGCTTATTTTAACCCTCTTGTTTGTTAATGTAAAGCATATAACTATTTACTAATTGTGATCTTATTATTTTTGGGCTTATGCTTTTTTTTAAATATAATAATATTGAAACGTTTCTTATTATTTATAGAATAATATATATTTAATAGTCAAATACTACTACTAAATATTATGACTGCCATCATAAAATCCAGAACCATAATATATATACATATCTTTTGCTACATAAGAATATATCTACATACAAAATTAGGTGAATAAAATATCATCTTTAAATATTTCTCAAAGATAAAATTATTCTATGATCTCACTGCGCCAAATTAATCAGAACAAAATACTGCACTTCTTAACAACGAGAAGTTCTTTCAATAGCGTGAAAAATATATAGGAAATGGGGCAATATACGGTTTATAGTCAACCAACTCTATAGACGAGTGTCTTGGTGCATGATATACATTTTCTCTCAAAAACGCTTAACTATATTAGTTAGAGGTTTAGATACGAAACGACGATAAATTCAACACTACAATAAATAACACAGTCGTTAAGATGAAACTCCCTGTGGTCTATGTATGGATTTAGTGCCTTGTTGTCTAGTCTCTAGGCTTACCTACTCTATATCGGAGAAAATGTTGAGGTTATCCAGTGATGTACACTAGTCATTCATTTCTATTTGAGAATACTCTTAAAATGTTTAGAAGGGGTCTTTCACACTTTACTTTATTTCTGAATTCGTCTTTAAGACGTAGTATAAAGTTGAAAATATAAGAATATTAATAAGGAAGTGTCTTGAGGTATTTCCTAAATTCCTATACATTGACGAAAGCATACAAATCAGATTAATTGTAACAGATAAGGAGTGCTGATTATTATTCAAATCTGATTGAATTGATACTTATAGCAGCCTAATAGGCAGACTTTAGCTCTATTTACCTCAAGAAATAAATTTGATGTATAAAGCAAAATACTTACTTATGTCGCTTACCAATTTTAGTAATATTAACTTACTGATTGATTTATTTGTCAAAACAGATATTTAATTTTGATTGAAGAATTTATTCGACTGTCAATGTAACTTAAAAACGGTATATTTAATTATTAAAATTTAACCAAAATGGTAAAAATTGCGAATGAATAAATGTGTCAAAAAGAAACTTTGAATATTACTTTTTTGAATTTATAAGTACAGATTACGAGCATATTTTTCATCATTGATAAGCCAAATTAACTTTAACTTGAGTTTAAACATCTTTTGTTTTAAATTATTATTTTTTTTATTATATACATAATATGTATTATATGTATTTATATTTTATAAGGGTTTATACTAATAGAACTAATTAAATTATCTATTAATATTCACTTTTACAGCGCAAAGTTACAAGTTCCTCTCAAGAAGCGAAGAAGCAGAGTCGACGAAAGAAGAACCGCACTCGACAGATCAATGGAGATGGAATCATGGATGAAATTATGGCAGGTGAGTTAATCCACACAGACACGTGTTGTTCACATTTCGAGATGTTCATCCACAAAAAGTGATATTAATATATTATTCAAAACTTGTAACAAAAATCATTTGCACTCTATGTTTTGTCATCAGGACAAGAAGTTCCATTCGAAATTCCATTAAGTAGAAAAATGTCAATGAAAGAAGTTACATTAATTATGATAAACTATAGTCTTTTGTATTTATTATTGTATTTTTAAAATCGATTTTCTATGAAGCCATTTAATTGAAGTACATAACGTGTATCCCTTTTATTATAAAAGACAAGCTCCATTGCTGATTGCACACTTTGTCTCCGCTATATGATAGGAAAATACTCATTCGACCAATATACCTTTGTATATACATAGGCTCACATGAAGTTACGACCAAAAGTGCATAATATATTTGCTAAAGTGAGTTAATTTGACAATTAGAGAGTTCTTAAAATTGACTGTTAATTAATTTATGGGCTTCCCTCACTGAAAATGCGTACCTGCATAAATTAAGAAAAACTCTTATTTTATATTCTGCGTGCTCATAATTGATAGCATAAGCTATATTTAAAAAATGTACCAAAAGAAATTCACTTTTCTGGTTATATTTTTTTAAGTTAAAATGTTTTTATACTTTTCATGAATGTTCATTTTTACTTTCTTTTGTTTGATTTATTATATAATATTTAAAAAGAAGAAGAATGCGTTCATGCTTTTTGGGTATATAAGTATATTTGCGAAACTTTGCACTACAAATATACTTATATACCCATAAAGCGTGAACGCATTATTCCTTTTTTTACTATTCTCTGGGTATGGTCGACTCTCAACTTAAATCTATATAATATTTAGTTTAAAAACACCATTAAATTCTTAAATGTCAGGATGAAAAATAGCTTTTATGAATATTTAAAACCTTTTATTCTACTCTTAGAAATTTAAATTGATGTTTTTAAGATTACGTATCTAGTGTTTATCCAGAAATTTTAAGTTTGATTAATTTGACAAACTTTATAATAATTATATGTAATAAAAATGTAAAGTAAACTGTATAAAATTATGTTAATAATAAAATAAAGGCAAGGAAGATTTATCCTATATTTAGGTTTGGGCTAATATTGTGTCTGATATATTAATTTCTTTATTTTTTCATTCACTCACTTCACTTCGAGGTCTGGATAAATATCCATTTATTTTGGTCGAGGGGTACGTTTATGGTCTGGTTTGTGATTTGTTTGCAGTAAAAAATCAACAAAATATAACAATTGATAACATTAATTTCAATGTATTTACGAGATACTTCTAAAGGTATATCACGCTTAATGAAATAAATGTCAGGAGGTTTGTATCCATGGGATATATAAAAATAATTGATGATCAACGACAACAATAGGTGTATGAAAAATCTAAATCTTCGATAAGATGGTTTGCTTTTAACAAAAACAACATTAATTTAAAATATATGTTGATGTATATGTTATTAATATGTTATAAACTAAAGCTGTTGTCTTAATAAAATATTTTTCAGCTTTTATTTTATTTAGGACTAATTTGTTGAAGAAAAATACATACACTACACAGTGTAACAATTTTTTGTTTATCTTGATTTTTACATGTTTATTGACTAATTCTGTGATGCTGATTCCAAAAGTGTTACTTATTTTGTTGTGGCTACTCCTTAAAAAAGTTACATCATATTGATATAATATCAAAAATTCTAAGAAATGCATCTTATTTTGATCAAAATTCATACGAATGTACTACATACTTCACTATCAACTACACCGAATACTTTTGGGACGTCTGCGGTGATTTCAAAATGCTGGCATTTTTGCTTGGATTACAAGGTGGATACA